>BSBK01003685.1:0-237500 GCA_027943335.1 Chamaecyparis obtusa | reverse complement strand
ATTCTAATTTTGGTCGGCCCTAAGGGCTAAATTTCTCAAACCTTCTCGGGCGATGGAAATTGCCTATATAAAGAAGGCCCGTAGTGTTGTCTAGGGCAATTCTGGGTAGTAGATCTGGGTATTGATTCGAGGCTTTGTCCTATAGAATATTGTAAGGGAATGCCCATGTGGCTTTACATATTGTAATTTTGAAAGTTTGCAATTCCACATTTGTGGAGATAATAAGCCAATTTTCTGTTCTTGCATATTATTGTTATTTTTTTCTCTATTTCTGTTATGTGCTTGTGGTATTAAGGGGAGCACCTTTCATCAAGTGGTATCAGAGTAGGAATTCTTGAGTGTGTAAATAGATCACCGACTGTGAGGTAGTTTGCACCAGGATCATGGTTAGGGTTTCAGTGTGCATCGTGAAAATGCCTCCATGAAGAGAATGTGGCGGAAGAGCTAGTGCTGTGACACCTGAGGTTAGAGAGCTACAGAGACAAGTGCAAGCATTGCAAGAAGAGATTCATAGAGGAATGAATCTTAATGTCAAAGATGAAACCGAGGATGAAGCCGAAGAAGAATATCAAGAAGGAGAAGCTAAAGTTGTGAATCAGGAGGAAGAAAGACTTTTTCAGGCGATTTCCAATATTGGGAAAAGACCTAAGATTGAGGTTCCTACATTTTTAAAAATCTTAACCCAGAGGAATTGATTGACTAGATCAATGAATGTGAGGAATATTTTGAGTATGAAGATGTTGAGGATCCTGATAGGGTCAAATTTGCGAAGGCTAGATTGAAAGGTCATGCGAAGATCTAGTGGCAAGAGATTCAATTGGAGTGAAATTGATGAAGGGTGCTCCCCTTAATACCACAAACACATAACAGAAATAGAGAAATAACAACAATAATATCCAAGAACAGAAAAATTGGCTTCTTATTATCTCCACAAATGTGGAATTATAAACTTTCAGAATTACAATATGCAAAGCCACATGGGCATTCCCTTACAATATTCTGTAGGACAAAGCCTCGAACTATTACCCAGAACTATTCTGAACTACCTAAGACAATAATAGAGCCTTCCTTATATAGGCAATTATCCAGCACCTGGGAAGGTTCCAGAATTTTAGCCAATAAGGCCGACCAAACTTAGAATTATTTTATTTTACATTTCATTACATCATAGTCGGCTAAAGATAACCTTTGAAACTCAAACAGAAATTTTGAAGAAAATTATTTTTCGCCATTTCAGGTGGCCCAACTTCTGAAGACCATAAGTCATCACCAGTTGACCCGCTCGGCTATTATAACCCCATTTCAGAAATGCCACGAAGCACTCTACAGGCTTGACCAATGCAAGCGCTGTCACCCAAATTTTTGACCTCATCTGGGGCCTCTAAAGCCTTCAAAACTGAGTTCAAAGTTTTTGTACCCTGCTGCCAATACCAAAAATCTTTAATATCTTCAAAATTACACTTGATCTGGCAATGAAACTTTACTAGTAGGCTTATATGACCAAAATGAACCTCCAAGAAAGAAATCAGATCATTCTGAGCATATACAAAAATTACCAAAAATAGTAACTTTCCATAAATAGCAGCTCTACACAAAATAGCCCTTATTGAATATAAAAATAGAAATATTTTTGGGTGATGCAAAATTGCTCTTACACCCAGGATGCTCCTGCATCAGACACCCGGGGTAATTTGAGAAGTGACCCTGTCACAGCTCAGGCGTGCAGAGGAAAACCAAGACAGTTAACCTCCTCCTTTGTCAGCCATGATGAATCTTCAATAGGTTGTCCTTTCCACTTGACCAAATATTCTTCATATGTCTTGTTCCTTGTGCTTCTACCAACATGACTGTCCAGTATATCTTTGATCTCCTTAGTGTCTAAACTAGTTGCTGGAATACTCCACTGTGCTGTTGTGATCTCATCTTCAACACCTCCTTTATGATACTCTGTCAGATCTGAAATGTTAAACACTGGCAAAATATTTAGCTCAGTAGGTAATTCTACCTCATATGCGTTTCCTGAATCATGTTTCTTCAGTATCCTAAATGTTCCAAACTTCTTCATTTTCAGCTTGTTATATGTACCAAATAGAAACCGCTCCTTCCGCAAATGAACCATGACTTCATCTTCAACTTGAAATTCCTTATGCCTCCTTTTCTCATCTGCCTTAGCCTTATACTATGCGTTCATCTTGGTAATATGCTTCCTCACCTCCTCATGGATGTACTTCAAGTGTTCTGCAAAATCCTCAGCTTCACCACTACTTATTTCTCTTTTATCTATATTTCTCAATTCAGATGCATTTCTTGGACTACTTCCATATACAATCTGGAATGGTGATTTACCAGTGCTCCTGTTGACAGAATTATTGTATGCAAATTCCAGCTGTGGTAAAATCAAATCCCATCCTGTTGGCTTATCTCCAACCAAACATCTCAGCAAATTTCCCAAACTCCTATTCACCACCTCTGTCTGTCCATCAGTTTGTGGATGATGTGATGAACTGAACTTCAAATCTGTCTTCAACTTCTTCCACAACGTACGCCAGAAATATCCAACAAACTTAGTGTCCCGATCTGAAACTATGGTCTTTGGCAAACCATGAAGTCTCACTACTTCTCTGAAAAATAATTTTTGGCTCATAACAGCTCCTATTGCAGTACCACTAGCATCATAATCTACTTGAAACACCTTATTAAAATCTGGAAGTGCTGAAACAGGTTCTTCTGTAACTTTTTGTTTCAATAATTGAAAACTCTTTTCTGCTCTTTTAGTCCACTTAAACTCTTTTCTATCCCCTCTCATTGTTTCAGTCAAGGGTCCACAAATACTACTAAAATTTTTGATAAACTTTCTGTAAAAGCTAGCTAGACCATGAAAAGATCTTACCTCAGTAGCACTCCTTGGAGTAGGCCATTCAAAGATAGCCTGTAGCTTCTCTGGGTCCATTTTTAGACCTTCTGCTAAAACTACAAATCCCAAATACACCAACTCTTTCTTCACAAAACTGCACTTCTTCAAATTAATCAACAATTTCTCTTCTCTCAACTTCTCAAATACCATACGAATATGCATCATATGCTCATGCAATGTCTTACTAAAGATCAAAATATCATCTAGGTAAACAATGACAAACTTACCCAGAAATTGTTTCAGAACCTCGTTCATGAGCCGCATGAAAGTGCTCGGTGCATTGGTTAGCTCAAAAGGCATGACTAACCACTCATACAGTCCTTCCTTTGTCTTGAAGGTAGTCTTCCATTCATCTCCTTCTCTGATCCGAATCTGATGATATCCACTTTTCAGATCTATCTTTGAAAAATACACAGCTCTACTCAAACAGTCCATAATATCATCCATTCGTGGCAATGTAAACTTGTACTTGATTGTGATCTTATTTATTGCCCTAGAATCTGTACACATCCTTCATTCTCCATTCTTCTTTGGTGCTAATACCGCTGGTACAGCACAGGGACTCAGACTCTCACAGATCAATCCTTTCTGTAACAGTTCATGTACTTGTCTGTTCAACTTCTCACTTTCTGCAAGTGTCATTCTGTGTGCTTCCTTGTTTGGCAAACTCACTCCTGAGATCAAGTCCATCTGATGACTGATCTTCCTGACTAGTGGTAATCCATCAGGCACATTATCAGATACAATATCCTGAAACTCATTCAACAAATCTACAACTTCTACAGGAACATCTTCTACTTCCTCTTTACTAGCTTTTAGAATTAAAGCAAAACATACATGCTCATGCCTCATACCATCTAGGAAATTTCTTCCATCAACAAAAGTTATCATTGCATTACCACATACCTTTTCTTCAATCTCCTTCAATAGTTTTAGCTTATGTCGCACTCAATCCTTTGTCAGAGAATAGGTATTCGCACGACCATCATGTACAGCACATCTGTCAAACTGCCATGGTCTACCCAACAACATATGACATGCATCCATAGATATGATATGACACAATACCTCATCTTGGTATCCGCCAATCTTGAACTTCACCAGGCATTGTTCATTGACCATGACCTTGTGGTCATCCTGTACCCAGGCAATCCGATATGGATGTGGGTGTTTCTATCTCTTGAGCTTCAACTTTGTCGCCATCTCTTCTGACACCAAATTGTCAGTGCTTCCACTATCAATAATCACATCACAACATTTACCTTCACAGTTGCACCTGGTGCGAAATAGGCTCCTTCTTTGCTCAGGCTCATTCACACCACTCAACAAGACTCTTCTGTTAATCAATGTTTCTCCTCTTTCAACATCTTCAGAATTTGATGATCTGACATCTTCATCTACATGTGCAACTCTGGCCTGGCCTTCATTTCTCTTGTCTGTTCTGCCTTGGCACTGAGGATATTCAAATGCCCTATGACCTTCTTCTCCATAGTGAAAACATGTTCCATGGAAGCCACCTCTTTCAGATCCTTGTCCTCTCCCTCTTCCTCTCTGATCTCTATTATTCTGATCTTGGAAATGATTGGAATTATTTTCTCGCTGATTCTGACTGCTACTAGCCTCATCCTTCTTTTTCGTATCTTCATTTCGACCACCATATGACCGTCCACCAGATCGTCCACCATGACCTCTTCCTTTTTGTCTACTCTCAAACTTCTTGTTCAGCTTTTCCTCTACTTTTAGGGCAAATTGGTATGCCTCCTCAATGCTATTCATTTGAACCAGATTCAACTCCTCCTGAATGCTTGGCCTTAACCCATTAAGGTATCGGGCAACTTTCTCCTTATCAGCTTCTGCATGGCCTGTTCTGATGAGGAGTCGATAGAACTCCTCTGTATACTCCTGAATAGATCTTCCTGCTTGCTTCAAACTTTGCATTTTCTTCAGTAGGTCAAGCTCATAATCAACAGGAATGAACTGTCGCTTCAATTTATCCACCATCCGATCCCATCTTGTGATTTTATCTTTCCCTCTTCTATTTCGCTTTAATTGAATTTCTTGCCACCAGATCTTCGCATGACCTTTCAGTCTGGCCTTCACAAATTTTACCCTATCAGGATCCTCAACATCTTCATACTCAAAATATTTCTCACATTCATTGATCCAGTCGATCAATTCCTCTGGGTTAAGATTTACAGAAAATGTAGGAACCTCAATCTTAGGTCTTTTTCCAATCTTGGAAATGGCCCGAAAAAGTCTTTCTTCCTCCTGGTTCACAATTTTGACTTCTCCTTCTTGATATTCTTCTTCGGCTTCATGCTCACTTTCATCTCTGACATTAAGATTCATTCCTCTACGAATCTCTTCTTGCAATGCTCCCACTTGTCTTTGCAGCTCTCTAACCTCAGGTGTTACAACACCAGCTCTTCCACCACGTTCCCTTCATGGAGGCATTTTCACGATGCGCGCTAAAACCCTAGCCACGGCCCTGATGTAAACTGCCTCACAATCGGCGATCTGTTTACACACTCAAGAACTCCTGCTCTGATACCACTTGATGAAGGGTGCTCCCATTAATACCACAAACACATAACAGAAATAGAGAAACAACAACAATAATATGCAAGAACAGAAAAATTGGCTTCTTATTATCTCCACAAATGTGGAATTACAAACTTTCAGAATTACAATATGCAAAGCCACATGGGCATTCCCTTACAATATTCTGTAGGACAAAGCCTCGAACTATTACCCAGAACTATTTTGAACTGCCTAAGACAATAATACAGCCTTCCTTATATAGGCAATTATCCAGCGCCTGGGAAGGTTCCAGAATTTTAGCCAATAAGGCTGACCTAACTTAGAATTATTTTATTTTACATTTCATTACATCATAGTCAGCTCAAGATAACCTTTGAAACCCAAACAGAAATTTTGAAGAAAATTATTTTCCGCCATTTCAGGTGGCCCAACTTCCGAAGACCATAAGTCATCACTAGTTGACCCGCTCAGCTATTATAACCCCATTTCGAAAATGCCACGAAGCGCTCTACAGGCTTGACCGGCATAAGCACTTGTCACCCAAATTTTTGACCTCATTCAAGGCCTCTAAAGCCTTCAAAACTGAGTTCAAAGTTTCTGTACCCTACTGCCTATACCGAAAATCTTCAATATCTTCAAAACTACACTTGATCTGGCAATGAAACTTTACTGGCAGGATTATATGACCAAAATAAACTTCCAAGAAACAAATCAGATCATTCTGAGCATATACAAAAATTACCAAAAATAGTAACTTTTCATAAATAGCAGCTCTGCATAAAATAGCCCTTATTGAATATAAAAATAGAAATATTTTTGGGTGATGTAAGATTGCTCTTACACCCAGGATGCTCCTGCATCAGAAATAGAAGAGGGAAAGATAAAATCACAAGATGGAATCGGATGGTGGATAAATTGAAGCAACAGTTCATTCCTATTGATTATGAGCTTGACCTACTAAAGAAAATGAAAAGTTTGAAGCAAGCAGGAAGATCTGTTCAGGACTATACAGAGGAGTTTTATCGACTCCTCATCAGAACAGGCCATGCAGAAGTTGATAAGGAGAAAGTTGCCTGATACCTTAATGGGTTAAGGCCAAGCATTCAGGAGGAGTTGAATCTGGTTTGAATGAATAGTATTGAGGAGGCATACCAGTTTGTCCTAAAAGTAGAGGAAAAGCTAAATAAGAAGTTTGAAAGTAGACAAAATGGAAGAGGTCATGGTGGAAGATCTGGTGGATGGTCATATGGTGGCCAAAATGAAGATCTGAAAAAGAAGGATGAGGCCAGTAGCAGCCAAAATTAGAGATGAAATAATTTCAATCATTTTCAAGATCAGAATAATAGAGATCAGAGAGGAAGAGGAAGAGGACAAGGATCTGGAAGAGGAGGCTTTCGTGGAACATGTTTTCACTGTGGAGAAGAAGGTCATAGGGCATTTGAATGTCCTCAGCACCAAGGTAGAACAGACAGGAGAAATGAAGGCTAGGCCAGAGTTGCACATGTAGATGAAGATGCTATATCATCAAATTTTGAAGATGTTGAAAGAGGAGAAATGCTAATTAATAGAAGAGTCTTGCTATGTGGTGAGAATGAACCTGAACAAAGGAGGAGCCTATTTTGCACTAGATGCAAGTGTGAGGGTAAATGCTATGATGTGATCATCGATAGTGGAAGCACTAACAATTTGGTGTCAGAAGAGATGGTGACAAAGTTGAAGCTCAAGAGACAGAAACACCCACATCCATATCAGATTGTCTAGGTGCAGGATGACCACAAGGTCATGGTCAGTGAACAGTGCATGGTAAGGTTCAAGATTGGTGGGTATCAAGATGAGGTACTATGTGATATCATCTCCATGGATGCATGTCATATGTTGTTGGGTAGACTGTGGCAGTTTGATAGATGTGCTGTACATGATGGTCATGCGAATACCTATTCCCTAACAAAGGATGGAGTGCAACATAAGCTAAAGCCATTGAAGGAGACTGAAGAAAAGGTATGTGGTAATGCAAGAATAACATTTGTTGATGGAAGAAAATTCCTAGATGGTATGAGGCATGAGCATGTTTGTTTTTCCTTAATTCCAAAAGTTGGTAAAGAAGAAGTAGAGGATGTACCTGTAGAGGTTGTAGATTTGTTGAATGAGTTTCAGGATATTGTATCTGATAATGTACCTGATGGATTACCACTGATAAGGAAGATTAGTCATTAGATGGATTTGATTCCAGGAGCTTATTTTCCAAATAAGGTTGCACACAGAATGACACCGGTAGAAAGTGAAGAGTTGAATAGAGAAGTACATGAGTTATTGCAGAAGGGGTTGATTCGAGAGATTCTGAGTCCCTATGCTGTACCGGCAGTATTAGCACCAAAGAAGAATGGAGAGTGGAGGATGTGTATAGATTTTAGAGCAATAAACAAGATCACAATCAAGTATAGGTTTCTATTGCCATGAATGGATGATATTATGGATTGTTTGAGTGGAGCTATGTATTTCTCAAAAATAGATTTGAAGAGTGGATATCACTAGATTTAGATCAGAGAAGGAGATGAATGGAAGACTGCCTTCAAGACAAAGGAAGGACTGTATGAGTGGTTAGTCATGCCTTTTGGGCTAACCAATGCATTGAGCACTTTCATGTGGCTCATGAACGAGGTTCTGAAAGAATTTTGGTTAGTTTGTCATTGTTTACCTATATGATATTTTGATTTTTAGCAAGACATTGGAAGAACATATGATGCATATTTGTATGTTGTTTGAGAAGTTGAGAGATGAGAAATTGTTGATTAATTTGAAGAAGTGCAGTTTTGTGAAGAAAGAGTTATTGTATTTGGAATTTGTAGTTTCAGCAAAAGGTCTAAAAATAGACCTAGAGAAGGTACAGACTATCATTGAATGGCCTACTCCAAGGAGTGCTACTGAGGTAATATCTTTTCATGGTTTGGCTAAATTTTATAGAAAGTTTATTAGAAATTTTAGCAGTATTTGTGGACCCTTGACTGAAACAATGAGAGGGGATAGAAAAAAGTTTAAGTGGACTAATGGGGTAGAAAAGAGTTTTCAATTGTTGAAACCAAAAGTTACAGAGCAACCTGTTTTAGCACTTGCAGATTTTAATAAGGTGTTTCAGGTAGATTGTGATACTAGTGGTACTGCAATAGGAGCTGTTATGAGCCAAGAAGGTAAACCTATTGCTTATTTCAGTGAGAAGTTAAATGATGCCAGGAGGAACTATTCTGTTTATGATCATGAATTTTATGCTATAGTTCAGGCATTAAAGAAGTGGAGACATTATCTGCTTCCTAAATAGTTTGTCTTGTATACTGATCATCAAGCTTTACAATATTTGAATAGTCAAGAAAAGTTGAATCAGAGCCATTCGAAATGGGTTGAGTTTTGCAAAGTTATACATTTGTTTTGAAACACAGAAGTGGAAAGTCTAACAGGGTTGCAGATGCTCTTAGCAGAAGGCAACTATTGCTGAAAGAGATGCAGATTGAGGTGGTTGGGTTAAAGGAACTCAAGAATTTGTATCTAGAGGATCCTAATTTTGGTGAAGCTTGGAAAGTTTTTATAGAACCTGTTACTCTAGACAAGATGAAATAGCTAGATTTTATCATCCAAGATGATATGCTATTGAGAGGGAGTCAGTTGTGCATTCTATGAAGTTCTATGAGGGAGAATCTCATCAAGGAGAAGCCTAGTGGAGGATTGGCTAGACATTTTGGTCGTGATAAAACTTTGCTTTGGTTGGTGAGAATTATTATCGGCCACAATTGTAGCAAGATGTGAAGAAGTTTGTATAGAGTTGCAGAGTATGTCAGATGGTGAAAGGAGTGAAACAGAATATAGGGTTGTATCAGCCATTACCTATACCAGAGAAGCCTTGGGAGGATATCAGTATGGACTTTGTTCTTGGTTTACTGAGGACACAGCGGGGACATGATTCAATTTTTGTAGTAGCTGACAAATTTTTGAAGATGACACATTTCATTCCCTATAAGAAGACTAATGATGTTGTTCATGTAGTAGAATTGTTTTTTAAAAAAGTGGTGAGACTACATAGTTTGCCAAAGACCATAGTTTTAGATAGAGACACTAAGTTTCTTGGATATTTCTGGCATACATTGTGGAAGAAGTTGAAGACATATTTGAAGTTCAGTTCATCACATCATCCATAGACTGATGGATAGACAGAGGTGGTGAATAAAAGTTTGGGAAATTTGCTGAGATGTTTGGTTGGAGATAAGCCAACAGGATGGGATTTGATTTTACCACAGGCAGAATTTGCATACAATAATTCTTTCAACAAGAGCACTGGTAAATCACCATTCCAGATTGTATATGGAAGTAGTCCAAGAAATCCATCTGAGTTTAAAAAGATAGCTAAAGGAGAAATAAGTAGTGCTGAAGCTAAGGATTTTGCAGAACATTTGAAGAACATCCACAAGGAGGTGAGGAAGCATATTACCAAGATGAATGTGCAGTATAAGACTAAGGAAGATGAGAAAAGGAGGCATAAAAAATTTCAGGTTGGGGATGAAGTCTGTTGGAAATATTCAGGAATTAACCGAGTTACTGAGAGGGGAGGGGTGAATCAGTAACTCCAAATTTTCTTACAATTTTAACATGTAATTTACTTTTTTTTAACCTTTGCATACAGAAAGCATGAAACTTAAAAGCATTCACAATAATGACACATAGATTTGGTTACCCAGAAACCTTCCAAAAGAAAGTAAAACTGGGGTGGGGATGAAACTCACAAAGCTTTAATACTGTAGAATAAAGTTGGCCGGTTAAGGCTTACAATTTGATCACTTCTGATGATCTGCCCTGTTAGGAGCAATAAGGATTGCTAAATCCACCCTGTTAAAGGATTTACAAAACATACAATGAAGTATGCACTCGGTAAAGAGATTTTACAAAGACTGTTAAATCTACCCGGTTAAAGGATTTAGTACTGATTCACCTATTAGAATGAAACAGTAGATCTCTTGCTTCGCAACTGGATTGCTGATTGAGATTTGCTGATGTACTGATCACCTTCTGTGATGAATTTGTCTTTGCTGTACCTTATACTTCTGAAGCCTTCTATAATTTGCTTATCTCTGCCTTTCTTTCTCTTTCACATATATTCTACTTCATACATCTTGACATTTTTACAACATTGTTTATATACAAGTTTTAAACAATTAATTACAATTACAAAGTCGGCTTGACAAATAAACATAAGTGCTGCTAAGTCGGCCCAAGTATGGTTACACGGTTCCTGCAAACTGACTCGGTGACTTTCTGATACTCGGCGTCCACTGCATTACTCGGCATCATCATGCACTCGGTAGAAGTGAAGGCACGGTTCATACTGATCACTCGGTAGGTTTTGAACTCGGTAAATACTGGTGACTCGGTAGACATGATGTTACTCGGTTTACATTATCTTGTTCGGTTTGTACTAACTTGCTCAGTTTGCACTGTCTGCTCGATTTGCACTGTCTGCTCGGTTTGTACTGTCTGCTCAGTTTGTACTGTCTGCTCAGTTTGTACTGTCTGCTCGGTTTATACTATCTTCTCGGTTTGTATCTAGAATGCAAATAAGTGTTGTCACTAGTGGCAATTCTTCTTAATGCCAACAATCTCCCCCTTTGGCATTAGTGACAAAAACACTTATTGGCCAAAATTTATATACACGAATTATGCTGAGTTTTATTTTGATTTTTCAAAATTTGTCTTTGTTATAGGGCTTTATACATTGTCTCTCCCTTTTAATGTGCTAACTGTTTCTTATACAAATCTATACATATCTCTCCTTCTATACATATCTCCCCCTTTTTGACGATAATGCCAAAGGTGCATATACAAGTTATTTACAGAGAGAATCCAAAATTTGATAGAAAATCAGAATGTACCTTCATTATTAGTGTCAGGGTTCTGTCCCAACTTTCTTGCAGGATCTTACATGTTTGTATAGCAATTTGGACTTTTGCAAAAAGTTCAATCATGTGATCTGCTATAGAGAACTGATTGTCATGAATCAATGTTTTGGAATGTTCAATGTGCTTATACATTGTATTCATGATGGGAAGGATCATGTGTTGGATGTCTAGCAGTGTGGACTGGATCCTTGTGTCTTCTTTCAGTAGATCAGACTGCATATTAGATAGGTGTGAAATTTTCATGTGATGAGCAGAGCTTGAACTTGGTTCAAGTTGCAGCTTCTGTATGCTAATCTTCATATCCTCATCCATTTTATTCATTTTATCCTTAACATCCTTTGTGAACTCGGCAATATTGCACAGTCTGGCCAAAAGAGAGGTAGCATTCGAATAGATAGATTCAATGTTAGACAAAATTGAAGACAATTTCACTTGGTTAATAGCTATGTGCTGAGCAATGTGCTCAAACACTTTATTGTTGAATCTCTTCTCGGCTCTTTCAACTAACTTTTCTATCCCGGATGAATCCTCATTGTATTTCTCAACTGCTTCTGCTAATTGTAACAAAACATGCTGGGAGGAGTCTACTTTAATGCCTAATGCATCAGACAAAATGTCCTTAGCATCCTTGATGATTTGATACTCCTTGTCTCTCTCCTCTTTAAGCTTCTTTTGTTTTGCTTTCCTTTGGAGGATCTCACCTATATTTTGCATCTGGTCCGCTGATAGATTTGCAAAATCTAATGTAGGAATCTCTATCTCTTCATCTAGGTCTATATCCTCTACTATATTTTTACCCAAAAATTTTATACTCGGTAGAGCCTTAGGCTTATCTGTACTTAATGCTTTGGTAGTAGTGACAGTAGATAAAGTAGGGCTGGCTATAGATACTGGTATACTTTCTACTGGAGAACTTAAAATATTTACACTTGAAGATTCAAAAATTGGAAAACTTACTGCTGGAAAACTTGATGGTGCAGGAGACTGCAGCTTGGTAGAAGAAATGGTAGCTTCTTTTGTTGTTGCTATGGATGATTGGACAAATGTGGAAGTTGTCACAACCATGCTTGAAGGTGTCTCTGGGCTAGATGTAGAAACTTTCACTGGAGAGGTAGGAAGGGATGCAATGACTTCTGCTGCTATCCTCACAGTATCATCTACCTTAGTGTCTTCTTCTTGTTCATCACTGTCATCTTCAATATCTTTTATTATTACAGTTTCAATACTCAGTTGGTGAAGGTGGTATATGTTCTTCTATGTGGCATTTGCAGCCTTCACAACCGATTCAATATTGTTGATCAAAATCAAACAAGTATTAAACTTCAATGTCATCTTATTTTCATTTTCTTTTAATGCCTTCTTTACTTCATCATTATTCAAGCTCGGCATCAATTGTCTCAGGTTTTGATCATATATGTCTATCACCATTTGCTTTGCATTGCTCCATCTCATTTTTATTGGATTCAATAGAACTGCTGAAACCTGTGGGGCAATTTCTTCAGGAGAGTATTTCCACTGTCTCATCTTCTCAATAACAGCATCTTCTATTTCCTTCTGTTCTGCTTCCGATCTGTTTTCATATTTTAAGGATTTTATGTTACTTACTCCAGATCCTGATCCGTCTCTAAAGAGTTTGAGCTTTTCTTGAAGGTTTAGAGGAGGCCTTTTGAATACTATGTCTTTATCTGCCTTGTCTGCCTTGCCTCTTGTATTTCTCCTTGTAAACACAGCAGTGGGAGGCATAGGTGCCTTAGTGATGAAAACTTTTCCTTTCTTCTTTGCAGGTTCTAGTTCCTCTATTTTCTCATCCTTTTCTTCTTCTTTTTCATCTTTTTCTTCTTTTTCCTCAGTTATCATTTGCATTTTGGCTATCCTCTTCTTTCCTTTGTTTACCGCCTATGGAAGCTTTATGCTTAGTTCAATTCTCACCTTAGCTTCATCATATGTTCCAAAATATGGAGCTTTGGGATTGACAGGCTGATTAAGAAGAGCTTCAATGATATTCTTGGTTTCATCAATATTTACCTCATAAGGAAGAGGTTTTACATATACAGTCCTCAGTTTAACTGCTTGAATATACACATTATCACAATCCACCATAAAATAGATGTCATCTTTGTAATCTTCCACCAACTTCTATGGAATCCGGAATCTATCATTCATTTTCTCTTTGAAAGACTCAAAATAATTATCCATGATGCTTTCAAAGTTTTCACCCATTTCTGAGATGTATTCATTTATTTCATAGAGGACTGGCACATCTTTTCTCCATACAACTTTTCCTTTAGAAGGGAAGAATTTCTGAACATAGAAGAATAAACAGACCAACAAGGATCCAAACTTACATGGATTGTTTTTGAAAGTTTTAATGCTTTCCATGTTTTTGTTAAACTGCTTTAACAATAAATCTGCTAGGTCAAATGTCAAGTTATTCTTGACCACTTTGTATGCTAGGTCAATAGCTTCACAGGAGACACTGTTCTGTCGACTAGAACTGTAAATCTTATGGGCAATAATGTGTGTACCAAACTTCAGTTCAGCGTCGGTAATGCTGCTAACTTTCATGCCTCTACCATCCCACTCGGCTAGGGTTTTCTTCTCTAGTTCCGTCCGACCTAGGGTTTTGGTAGTTTTAGCTTTGTTCAACATGGGAAGACCGGTGACTTGTTGAATCATCTTCTTTGTGATCTCAATAGGTTGCTCAAGCCAAATCTTGCCATCATGTATACGGCTGAGAATATATCTAACCCATTTATCTTGAAAGTTTCGAGGTAGATGTGCAATGTGAACTAAACCTTTATCTTCCAGATGTTTGTGCTCAGGTTTCAGAATACCATCCACACATAGTTCCTCACGCACAATATCTAGTTCTAGGTTCCCCATTTCATGAATTGAATAGTTAAAATGATTGCGGATATCGTTAATAAGTAGTACCTTAGGAGGAATCTGAGATTGAGCTCCGTTCGGATCTAGGGCTGCGGCAATTACGGGCACGATCTTAAAATCTGGTGCTTTCCACTCCCCTTGGACTAACATATCAGATCCTTTCTTCGCTGAAGTGCTGGATGATGCCATGGTAGCTCACAGAAAATTCTTTTCACAAAAGTATTGAATCGCTGGGTTGCTCTTGAAATTTTTTGCTCTCAAAGTGCTAAAGATTCACGGTGAAGAATGAGTTCGATTACTTGCGTTTTGTTTACAACTCTGTCATTAATGCTCATTTCAAATTAGGGTATGAGTTCTGACAGACTCTCACCCACTAAGAATTAATTACTCGGAAAAGACTTCACAACTCGGTGAACTCGAGAATTCATATTGCTCCGACCTCGCTCAGTAAAGATGGGTACCAACCTTGCTCGGTGAAGACTGATACCAACCTTGCTCGGTGAAGACTGATACCGACCTCCCTGTGATCTCACTGCATCTTGCATGCTGATTTAGATTTTTTTTTAATTTCAGTTCTGGAACTGCTTGAGATTGGTCTATGAGAATACAGTTCCAGTGCTTCCTTGGAAATTTAGTTTGAGTCGGTAGAGCCATCCATTCCATTACTTGGACTGGATTGCTCGGTAGCTTTAGGAATCCATTTTTGTCTCACCTGTTTCCTGACCTTAGTTGCTTCATTCTTCTTTCCTTCTTCAACTTCACTAGCATTCATGCAGTTTTTGGCTATGTGACCGAGTTTAGTACATTTGAAGCATCTTACGGTAGTATCTCTTTTCCTTAGATGATGTTTTATGCAATTCATGCCAATGTGTCCATATTCTCCACAGTAATGACATCTACCCCAGGTGTTGTAGTCCCATCCAAACATTGCTTTCATAATTTGTTCTGCTGGATTAAATATCTTGGATTTGCACTTGGATGCCTTGTGACCTTGTTTGTTGCACTTGTGACAATTACCTCTGAATCTAGGTTTTTCCCTGCATTCATTTGCTTTGTGACCAGGTTCATTGCAGCTATAACATTTTCCATTGAATTCTGCTTTTTCATTGTTCCAACATTTATTTGAAGTATGTCCTATTTTACCACAATGATTACAAGTAGGTTTTTGATTTCTTTGAGTACCTTGCTTAGAGGATTCGCCTTCTCCTTTGTATCCAAGTCCTGCTTTTCCTTTTTGCCTATGAAGATTTCACTCATACAGCTGATTCAAGTCTTCTTGACTTTTCAGCATTCCTTCATTGATTTGTTTTTCAGCGTTTAGGTCATCCACCAATCTTAGATTGATTTCTTTTTCAGCTCTTAGTTCTTCTCTTGTGTTTTCTATTTCTGATCTTAGATTCATAATTTCTTCATTTGTATGAGAGATCTGATCAATTAGGTTTTCTAGCTAAAGGTTTTTATTTTGGACTTCAATGTTTCTTCCATCTAATTCATCTTTCAACTTATTTCTCTGTTCCAAGATCTCACAGAATCTTGTAGAGTGTAGCTCTTGTTCTCTTTTCAATTTTCTCACTTCTTCCTACAGAGACCCATTCTTTTCTAGGAGTTCTTTGACAGCATTGTTTGCTTCATCTGAGTTATTTGAGGGAAGAAGATCTTCAATCTTTTCTTCAATGTAATTCTGATCATTCATCTGATTTGCAAGTTCCTTCCTTCTTCTTAGGGATTGGGAAAGATGTTCTTTTGCTTCTTTGAGTTTAGCTATGGCCATTTCCAGATCTAGCTTTTCATTTTCAATCACCTTGTTCAGTTTGAACACTTCCATTGTCCTGGATCTTTGCTCAAGCTAGTTAAGCTTTATCTTGAGAACCAATGCTGCTCTGATACCAATTGTTGGAAATATTCAGGAATTAACCGAGTTATTGAGAGGGGAGGGGTGAATCAGTAACTCCAAATTTTCTTACAATTTTAACATGTAATTTATCTTTTTTTTAACCTTTGCATACAGAAAGCATGAAACTTAAAAGCATTCACAATAATGACACATAGATTTGGTTACCCAGAAACCTTCCAAAAGAAAGTAAAACTAGGGTGGGGATGAAACCCACAAAGCTTTAATACTGCAGAATAAAGTTGGCCGGTTAAGGCTTACAATTTGATCACTTCTGATGATCTGCCCTATTAGGAGCAATAAGGATTGCTAAATCCACCCTGTTAAAGGATTTTCAAAATATACAATGAAGTATGCACTCGGTAAAGAGATTTTACAAAGACTGTTAAGTCTACCTGGTTAAAGGATTTAGTACTGATTCACCTGTTAGAATGAAACAGTAGATCTCTTGCTTTGCAACTGGATTGTTGATTGAGATTTGCTGATGTACTGATCACCTTCTGTGATGAATTTGTCTTTGCTGTACCTTATACTTCTGAAGCCTTCTGTAATTCGCTTATCTCTACCTTTCTTTCTCTTTCACATATATTCTACTTCATACATCTTGACATTTTTACAACATTGTTTATATACAAGTTTTAAACAATTAATTACAATTACAAAGTCAGCTTGACAGATAAACATAAGTGCTACTAAGTCAGCCCAAATATGGTTACACGGTTCCTGCAAACTGATTTGGTGACTTTCTGATACTCGGCATCCACTGCATTACTCGGCATCGTCATGCACTCGGTAGAAGTGAAGGCACGGTTCATACTGATCACTTGGTAGGTTTTGAACTCAGTAAATACTGGTGACTCGGTAGACATGATGTTACTCAGTTTACACTGTCCTATTCGGTTTGTACTAACTTGCTCAGTTTGCACTGTCTGCTCAGTTGGCACTGTCTGCTCAGTTTGCACTGTCTGCTTGGTTTGCACTGTCTGCTCGGTTTGTACTGTCTGCTCGGTTTGTACTGTTTGCTCGATTTGTACTGTCTGCTCGGTTTATACTGTCTGCTCGGTTTGTATCCAGAATGCAAATAAGTGTTGTCACTAGTGGCAATTCTACTTAATGCCAACAGAAGTCATGGTTCATTTGCGAAAGGAGTGGTTTCCAGTTGGTACATATAACAAGCTGAAAATGAAGAAGTTTGGACCATGTAAGATACTGAAGAAGCATGATTCAAGAAATGCATATGAGGTAGAATTGCCTACTGAGCTGAATATTTCACTAGTGTTTAACATTTTAGATTTGATAGAGTATCATGAAGGAGGTCTTGAAGATGAGGTTGCAGCAGCACAGTAGAGTATTCCAGCAACTAGTTCAGATATCAAGGAGATTGAAGACATACTGGACAGTCATGTTGGGAGAAGCACAAGGAACAGGATATATGAAGAGTATTTGGTCAAATGGAAAGGATGACCTATTGAAGATTCATCATGGCTAACAAAGGAGGAGGTTAACTGTCTTGGTTTTCCTTTGCACACCTGAGTCATGACAGGGTCACTTCTCAAATTACCTCAGGTGTCTGATGTAGGAGCATCCTGGGTGTAAGAGCAATCTTGCATCACCCAAAAATATTTATGTTTTTGTATTCAATAAGGGCTATCTTTTGCATAGCTACTATTTATGAAAAATTGCTATTTTTAGTAAGTTGGTCTTATGATCTCAGAATGTCTAATTTTACATATGGAGGTTCATCTCAGTCATATCAGCCTGCTAGAAAAGTTTCATGGCTAGATCAGGTGTAGTTTTGAAGATATTGAAGATTTTCGGTATTGGCAGCAGGGTACAGAAACTTCAAACTCAATTTTGAAGGATTTAGAAGCCCCAGATGAGGTTGAAAATTTGGGTGATGGGCATTTTGCATAGGTCAAGCCTGTAGAGCACTTCGTGGCATTTCTAGAATGGGGTTATAATAGCCAATCGGGTCAACGGGCGATGACTTATGGTCTTCGGAAGTTGGGTCACCTGAAATGGTGGAAAATAATTTTTCTTCAAAATTTTTGTTTGGGTTTCAAAACTCATTTTGAGCTGACTTTGATGTAATAAATTGTAAAATAAAATAATTCTAATTTTGGTCGGCCCTAAGGGCTAAATTTCTAGAACCTTCTTGGGCGGTGGAAATTGCCTATATAAAGAAGGCCCGTAGTGTTGTCTAGGGTAGTTCTGGGTAGTAGATCTGGGTATTGATTCGAGGCTTTTTCCTATAGAATATTGTAAGGGAATGTCGATGTGGCTTTGCATATTGTAATTCTGAAAGTTTGTAATTCCACATTTGTGGAGATAATAAGAAGCCAATTTTCTGTTCTTGCTTATTATTGTTGTTTTATTCTCTATTTCTATTATGTGCTTGTGGTATTAAGGGGAGCACCCTTCATCACTTCTACTACACTCTTACTCAAAAATTTTGTACTTGGTTGAGTCTTTATACTTATTGCCTTTGTAGTAGAAATTATTGTAGACATAGTAGGACTTGTAGTGAAAACTGATAAACTTTCGACTGATGGGATGCTAACTGGAATACTTGATAAATAAAAAATTGAAGTATTTACAACTATAGAATCTAAAGTACTTACTGCTGAAAAACTCAAAATTGAAGAAGATACTAAAGATTGCAACTCAGTGGAAGAAGGAGGTTGAAGCTCAGTGGATGAAGTGGTAGCCACTTCTGTCATTGATACATTGAGTTGTGCTAGTGATGATTGGACATTTGATGTATTTGAGGGAGTTGTCACAATCACACTTGAAGTTTTCTCTGGGCTAGATGTAGGAATTTTTACTGGAGAGTGAGAAAGTGAGGCAATCACCTCTACAACTATCCAAATTGGATCATCTTCCTCAACATTCTTCTTAGCTTCCTCGGTGGCTTCTTCTATATCAACATTATCAATGAACTACTTCTTCTTCTTCTTCATCACTATCATCTTCAATATCTTTAATTATCACAGTTTCAGTACTTGGTTTTTGAAGATGATAGATGTTTTTCCAAGTAAAATTTGCACTCTTCACAACCGACTCTATATCCTTGATCAAAATCAAACAACTGTTAAATTTTAGTGTCATCTTATGCTCATTTTCTATCAATGCCTTACTTATTTAAGCATTTTTCAAACTTGGCATCAACTATCTTAAGGTTTGAGCATATATGTCCTTGATAGTTTTCCTTGCATTGGACCATCTCATCTTGACTTGGTTTAATAAAACTCCTAGGATTTAAGAAGCCATATCCTCAGGTGAGTACTTCCATTTTCCCATTTTCTCAATAACAACATCTTCAATTTCCTGCTGCTCTGCCTGTGACCTTATTTCATATTTGAGAGATTTGAAATTTGCAATTCTAGATCCTTCTCTCAAATCCTTAATCTTTTGTTCAAATGAGGGAGGAGGCCTTTTGAGTACTATATCATCATTGACTTTACCTGCCTTGTCCCTTGATCTTTTCCTTGTGAATACTATAGTGGATTGCTCAGGTTCCTTGGTGATAGTTACCTTTCCTTTCTTCTTTACAGGCACTTGTTCTTCTTTAGTCTCATCCTTTTCTTCTTTAATCTCATCCTTTTCTTCTTCTTCTACAATATCCTCTCCTATGCGCTCAGTTAACATTAGAGGTGTCCTAGATTGCATCTTGGCCATCCTCTTTCTGCCTTTGTTAACTGCTTGTGGAAGTTTTATGCTTAGCTCAATTCTTATTTTAGCTTCATCATATGTTCCAAAGTATGGAGCCTTTGGATCAACAGGTTGATTTACTAGGGCTTCAATTATATCCTTTTTTTCATCAATGTTTACCTCATAATGAAGAGGTTTCACCCATACAATCCTAGGCCTTACTGCCTGAATGTATACTCTATCACAATCAACCATGAAACAAACATCATCTTTATAATCTTCCACCAACTTTAGTGGAATCTGGAATCTGTTATTCATCTTTTCTTTAAAAGATTCAAAATAGTTATCCATTATGTCTACAAAATTTTCACCCATTTCTGCAATATACTCATTTATCTGATAAAGAACAGGCACATCCTTTCTCCATTTTACCTTGCCTTTTGATGGGAAAAACTTTTGAGCATAGAAAAATAAACAAACCAACAGCGAGCCAAACTTACATGGATTGTTCTTTGAGGTTTGAATGCTCTCCATATTCTTGTTTAACTGTTTCAACAATAAATCTGCTAGGTCAAATGACAGATTGTTCTTCACAATTTTATAAGCTAGGTCAACTGCTTCACACGGAACACTATTCTGTCAACTTGAACTGTATATCTTGTGAGCTATGACATATGTGCCAAATTTTAGTTCTACATCAGTAATACTATTTATTCTCATACCTCTACCATCCCATTCAGCTAGGGTTTTCTTTTCCAGCTCTACCTGACCTAGGGTTTTTGTAGATTTAGCATTGGCAAGCATGGGAAGACTAGTGATTCAGTGAATCATCTTCTTTGTTATTTCCACTGGTTGCTCTAGCCAAATTTTACCTTTGTGCACTCAGCTTAGGATATATCTTATCCATTTTATCTGGAAACTCTGAGGCAAGTGGGTGATATGTGTCAAACCCTTATCTTCCAAATGTTTATGTTCTAGTTTGAGAACACCATCAACACACAGTTCATCACGAACAACATCTATCTCTAGGGTTCCAAGCTCTTGAATTGTACCTTTAAAATGACTGTGAATGTCATTAACAAGAAGTACCTGTGGAGGAATTTGAGATTGAGCCCTACTCAGATCTGGGGTTTTTGCAATTGCGGCCATGATTTTGAAATCCGGTGCTTTCCATTCTCCTTGAACTAACATTTCTGAACCTTTCTTTACTTTGGTGCTGGATGATGCCATGGTAGCTCAGTAGAAAAAGAATAATTCTTCGAAGAAATTTTTGCTGCAAAATTTTGCTTCGAATCGCTTTATCGCTTTAGAAATTTCTCTTCTCAATATGTTGATATTTGTGGTGAAGAATGAACTTGATTTCATGCCTTTTGTTAAAAAATTTTCATTAATGCTCTGTAGGAATTAGGGTATTGAATTTGACAGACTGTCATCCACTATGCATTAAATGCTTGATGAAGATTTCGCAACTTAGAGAACATACAAATTCATACTGCTCCGACCTTACTCGGTAACCAAATGAAATTAGGTTACTCCCGACCTTGCTTGGTGGTAACTAATACCAACCTTCTTGTGATCCTATTGTATCTTGCATACTGATTTGGATCTTTCTTCCTTTTAGTTCAAGAACTGTTTGGAATATGTCTATGAAGATACAGTTCCAGTGTTTTCTTGGAGACTTAGTTAGAGTTGATAGAGCCACTCACTTCATGAGTGACTTCATTACTTGGACCGGTTTGCTTGATAGGTTTAGGAATCCACTATTGTCTCATCTGCTTCCTGATGCTATTTGCTTTTGCTTTCTTTTCATCTTCAACTTTGCCTAAATGCATGCAGTTTTTAGATATGTGACCAAGCTTAGTGCATTTATAACATCTTATGGTAGTATCCCTTTTTCTCAAGTGATGCCTTACACAATTCATGCCAATGTGCCCATATTCTCCACAGTAATGACATCTACACCAAGTGTTGTAATCCCAACCAAACATTGCTTTCATAATTTGTTCTGTTGGATTGGGTGTTTTAGTTCTGTATTCTGATGCCTTATGACCTTGTTTGCTACATTTGTGACATTTGCCTTTAAATCTTGGTTTATCCTTGCATTCATTTGCTTTATGACCATGCTAATTTCAATTGTAGCATTTTCCATTGAATTGTGATTTTCCATTGCTCCAACATTTGTTTAAAGTATGGCCAATTTTGCCACAGTGATCACAAGTGGGTTTCTGATTCTTTTGAGTACCTTGTTTTGAGGACTCACCTTCCTCTTTGTATCCAAGTCTTGCTTTTCCTTTTTTCCTATGAAGGTTTCATTCATACACCTGATTTATATCTTCTTGAGATTTCAACATTCTCTCATTGATTTTCCTTTCAGTGTCTAAGTCATTCACCAATCTTAAATTGATTTGCTTTTCAGATCTCAACTCCTCTCTTATATTTTCATTTTCTGATCTCAAAGTCAAGATTACTTCATTTGCATTGGAGACTTGATAAATAAGGTTTTCTAGCAGAAGGGTTTGATTCTAGATTTCATTGTTCTTTCCATCTATTTCATCTTTCATGTTGTTTCTTTGTTCCAAGATTTCACAAAATCTTGTTGACTGAATTTCCTGTTCTCTTTTCAATTTTCTTATCTCTTCTTGCAGAGATCCACTCTTTTCTAGAAGTTCATTGATTGCATTGTTTGCTTCATCTGAGCTGCTTGAAGGGAAAAAGTCTTCAATATTTTCTTCAATATACTGGTGGTCATTAATCTGATTTGCAAGTTCATTCTTTTTAGGGATTGGGAAAGATGCTCTCTTGCTTCCTTGAGTTGAGTTATGGCCATTTCTAGATTTAGCTTTTCATTCTCAATTACTTTGTTAAGTCTGAATATCTCCATTGTCCTAAATCTTTTCTCAAGCTATCAAACTTTATCCTGAGAACCACAAAGCTCTGATACCAATTGTTGGAAATATTCAAGACTATCCAGGTTACTGAGAGGGGGGAGGTGAATCAGTAACTTCAAAACTTTTAACAAATTCAGATCTTAACCATATTTCAAATAACATTAGATTGATAATCTGATTGCATGTATGAGTAACAGAATGAATAAAATATTCATAACACTTTGAACATAGAGATTTGGTGACCCAGAAACCTTCCAAATAGAAAGTAAAACTAGGGTGGGGATGATACCCATAAAACTTCAATATTGCAGTATAAAATTTGCTGGTTAAGGCTTACAATGATCACTTCTGATGATCTTCCCTATTAGGAGCAATAAGGACTGCTAGGTCCACCTTGTTAGAGGATTTACAAGCATACAATAAAGTATGCACTCGATTAAGAGATTTTACAAAGACTGTTAAGTCTACCAAATTAAAGGATTTTAAGTTGATTCACCTGTTAGGATGAAATAGTAGATCTCTTACTTGCAACTGTACTTATTGATTGAGATTCTCTGATGTACTGATCACATTCTATGATGGATAGATCTTTGCTGCTTCTTATACTGTTGTAGCCCTTTGTAATTCACTTATCTCTGTCTTTCTCTCTTTTTCATGCTTCACTACTTCACACCTTGGATATGATACAAAACATTGTTTATATATCAATCAAAAAAAGTTACAAAATAATTACAAAGTTGGATCTTAACACAAATATTACTGAGTCGGCCCAAATATAGTTACTCGATTACTGCAAACTAACTCGGTGACTTTCTAATTCTCGGCTTCCACTATGTTACTTGGCATCATCATGCTCTTAGTAGAAGTGGAGGCTCAGTCCATACTAACCACTCGATTGTAGTTTCAAACTCAGTATATACTGGAGACTCGGTAGATATAGTGTCACTCGGTAGAAACTAAATTCCCTATTTACCATGCTGGCACTCAGTAAATACTGCTCATTTCATCACTCTATAAACACTGTCTTGTCTACTCGGTAAACACATAGAGTCTGAATAAGTGTTGTCACTAATGACATACTTAATGCCAACAATATATATATATATATATATATATATATATATATATATATATATATATATATATATATATATACATATATACACATATATATATATATATATATATATATATATACATATATATATATATATATATATACATATACATATATATACATATACATATACATATATATATACATATATACATATATATATATGTATGTATGTATGTATGTATATACATACATACATACATACATACATACATACATACCTACATACATAGATATATATATATATATATATATATATATATATATATATATATATATATATATATATATATATATATATATATATATATATATATATATATATATATATATATATATATATATATATATATTGTTGGAAATATTCAGGAATTAACCAAGTTACTGAGAGGGGAGGGGTGAATCAGTAACTCCAAATTTTCTTTTAATAACAGATGTATTAACATATAGTTCACTTATCCTTTTGCATATAGAAAGCATGAAACTTAAAAGCATTCACAACAATGACACATAGATTTGGTTACCCAGAAACTTTTCAAAAGAAAGTAAAATTGGGGTGGGGATGAAACCCACAAAGCTTTAATACTGCAGTATAAAGTTGGCCGGTTAAGACTTACATTGATCACTTCTGATGATCTGCCCTGCTAGGAGCAATAAGAACTGCTAGATCCACCTTGTTAGAGGTTTTACAAACATACAATGAAGTATGCACTTGATTAAGAGATTTTACAAAGATTGTTAAGTCTACCCGGTTAAAGGATTTCAAGCTAATTCACCTGTTAGGATAGAATAGTAGATCTCTTACTTTGCAACTAGATTGCTGAATGAGATTCGCTAATGTACTGATCACCTTCTATGATGAATTTGTCTTTGCTGCTTCTTATACTGCTATAGCCTTTTGTAATTCGCTTATCTCTGCCTTTCTCTCTTTCTCATTTCACATTCATACATCTTGGTATTTGTACAACATTGTTTATATACAAGTCTAAGCAATTAATTACAATTACAAAGTCGGCTTGACAAATAAATATAAGTGCTACTAAGTCAGCCCAAGTATCATTACATAGTTCCTGCAAACTAACTCGGTGACTTTCTGATACTCGGCGTCCACTGTATTACTCGGCATCGTCATGCACTTGGTAGAAGTGAAGGCTCGGTTCATACTAACCACTCGGTAAGTTTCAAACTTGGTAAATACCTATGACTCGGTAGACATAATGTTACTCAGTTTACACTATCCTGCTCGGTTTGCACTGTCCTATTCAGTTTGCACTGTTCTGCTCGATTTGCACTGTTCTGCTTAGTTTGCACTATTCTGCTCGGTTTGCACTGTTCTACTCAGTTTGCACTGAGGATGAAAATAAGTGTTGTCACTAGTGGAAATCTTGCTTAATGCCAACAATCTCCCCCTTTGGCATTAGTGACAAAAACACTTATTGCCCAAAACTTATATACATGAACCATGCTGAGATTTATTTTGATTTTTCAAAAATTTGTCTTTGTCATAGAGCTTTATAAATTATCTCCCCCTTTCAATGTACTAACTTTTTCTTCTATACATATCTCCCCCTTTTTGACAATAATGCCAAAGGTGTATATACAAGTGTTTTAGAGGGAGAATCCAAAATTTGATAGAAAAATAAAATGTACCTTCATTATCAATGCCAGGGTTCTGTCCCAATTTTCTTGCAGAATCTTGCATGTTTGGATTGCAATTTGGACTTCTGCAGAGAGTGTAATTATGTGATCTACTATTGAGAACTGATTGTCATGAATTAATGTTTTGGAATGTTCAATGTGCTTATACATTGTATTCATGATGGGAAGGATCATGTTCTGAATGTCTAGCAGTGTGGACCAGATCCTTGTGTCTTCTTTCAATAGTTCTGATTGCATATTTGATAGGAATGAGATTTTCATGTGATGAGCAGAGTTTGAACTTGGTTCAAGTTGTAGCTTCTGTATGCTAATCTTCAAATCCTCATCAATTTTATTCATTTTATCCTTGACATCCTTGGTGAATTCGGCAACATTGCATAGTTTGGCCAAAAGAGAGGTAACATTCAAATAGGAAGATTCAATGTTTGTCAAAACTAAAGATAATTATACTTGATTAATAGCTATGTGCTGAGCAATGTTCTCAAGCACTTTATTGTTGAATTTCTTCTCGACTTTTTTAACTAACTTGTCTATCTCAGATGAATCCTCATTGTACTTATTTACCGATTCTGCTAATTGTAACAAAACATGTTGAGAACAGTCTACTTTAATACCTAATTCTTCTGACAAAATGTCCTTAGCATCCTTAATGATTTGATATTCCTTGTCTCTCTCCTCTTTAAGATTCTTTTGCTTCGCTTGCCTTTGGATGATTTCACCTATATTTTGCATTTGATCCGCTGATAGATTTGCAAAATCCAATGTTGGAATCTCTATTTCCTCATCTAGGTCTATATCCTCTACTATATTCTTGCCCAAAAATCTTATACTCGGTTGAGCCTTAGGCTTATCTATACTTAATGCCTTAGTAGTAGTGATAGTAGACATAGTAGGATTGGCTATAGAGAATGGTATACTGTCTACTGGAGAACTTGAAGTATTTACACTTGTAGAATCAAAAACTAGAATACTTACTGCTGGAAAACTTGATGAAATAGGAGACTGCAACTCGGTAGAAGAAATGGTAGTTACTTTTATTGTTGCTATAGGTGATTGGACAAAAGTTGAAGTTGTCACAACCATGCTTGAAGATGTCTCTGGGCTAGATGTAGTAACTTTTTCTGGAGAGGTAGGAAGTGATGCAATGACTTCTTCCACTATCCTCACGGTATCATCTACCTCAGTGGCTTCTTCCTGTTCATCACTGTCATCTTCAATGTCTTTTATTATAACTGATTCAGTACTCAGTTGGTGAAGATGGTTTATGTTCTTCCATGTATTAAACAAGTATTGTTAATCAGAATTAAACAAGTATTGAACTTCAGTGTCATCTTATTTTCATTCTCCTTCAATGCCTTCTTTATTTCATCATTTTTCAAGCTCGGCATTAACTGTTTCAGGGTTTGATCAAATATGTCTTTTACAGTTTGCTTTGCATTGGCCCATCTCATTTTTATTTGATCTAATAAAGTTCCTAGAATTTGTTGGGCTATTTCATCAGGAGAGTATTTCCACTGTCCCATCTTTTCAATGATAGCATCTTCAATCTTCTTTTGTTCTATTTCCGATCTTGTTTCATATTTTAAAGATTTTATATTAGTTACTCCAGATCCTGATCCTTCTCTCAAAAGTTTGATCTTCTCTTGAAGGGTTAGAGGAGGCTTTTTGAATATTATATCTTTGTCCTTTTTGTCTGCCTTACCCCTTGCACTTCTCCTTGTAAATATGGCAGTGGGAGGCTTAGGTACCCTGGTAATGAATAACTTTTCTTTCTTCTTTGCAAGTTCTAGTTCCTCTATTTTCTCATCCTTTTCCTCTTCTTCTTCAGTGTCTTCTCCTCTGTCCTCGGTTACCATTTGCATTTTGGCTATCCTCTTTTTTCCTTTATTTACTACTTGTGGAAGCTTTATACTTAATTCAATTCTCACTTTTGCTTCTTCATATGTTCTAAAATATGGAGCTTTGGGATTAACAGGCTGATTAAGGAGGGCTTCAATGATATTCTTTGTTTCATCAATGTTTACCTCATAAGGAAGAGGTTTTACATGTACAATCCTTAGTTTAGCTCCTTGAATGTATACTCTGTCATAGTCCACCATGAAACAAATATCATCCTTATAATCCTCCACCAACTTCTGTGAAATCTAAAATCTATCGTTCATTTTCTCCTTGAAAGACTCAAAATAACTATCCATGATGTTCTCAAAATTTTCACCCATTTCT
Source organism: Chamaecyparis obtusa (assembly GCA_027943335.1). Taxonomy (NCBI): domain Eukaryota; kingdom Viridiplantae; phylum Streptophyta; class Pinopsida; order Cupressales; family Cupressaceae; genus Chamaecyparis; species Chamaecyparis obtusa. Next base: position 209,794 of record BSBK01003685.1, on the reverse strand, counting down.
GAAATATATTCATTTATCTCATAAAGAATTGGAACATCTTTTCTCCATACTACTTTTCCTTTGGAAGGGAAGAATTTCTGAACATAGAAAAATAAACAGACTAGTAGAGATCCAAACTTACATGGATTGTTTTTGGAAGTTTGAATGCTTTCCATGTTCTTGTTAAACTGTTTTAATAATAAATCTGCAAGGTCAAATGATAAATTATTCTTGACCACTTTGTATGCTAGGTCTATGGCTTCGTAGGAAACACTATTCTATCGACTTGAACTATATATTTTATGAGCAATGATGTGTGTTCCAAACTTCAGTTCAGCATCAGTAATGCTACTTACTTTCATGCCTCTACCGTCCCACTCGGCTAGGGTTTTCTTCTCCAGCTCCGACCGACCTAGGGTTTTGGTAGTTTTAACTTTGTTTAACATGGGAAGACCAGTGATTTGGTGAATCATCTTCTTAGTGATCTCTATGGGTTTCTCAAGCCAAATCTTCCCTTCATGTACACAGCTAAGAATGTATCTAACCCATTTCTCCTGAAAGTTTTAAGGTAAATGTGTAATGTGAACTAATCCCTTGTCTTCCAGATGTTTGTGCTCTGGTTTTAGAATACCATTCACACATAGTTCCTCACACACAATATCTAGCTCTAGGTTTCCCATTTCTTGAATTGCACAATTGAAATGATTGTGAATATTGTTAACAAGTAGTACCTTAGGAGGAATCTGAGATTGAGCTCCATTCGGGTCTAGGGCTACTGCAATTGTGGGCACGAGTTTGAAATCTGGTGCTCTCCATTCCCCTTTGATTATCATTTCTATTCCTTTCATCGCTGAAGCACTGGATGATGCCATGGTAGCTCACAGAGAATTCTTTTTGCAAAAGTGTTTGAATCGCTGGATTGCTTTGGAAATTTTCTGCTCTCAAAGTGTTAAAGTTCGCAGTGAAGAATGAGTTTGATTTCTTGCCTTTTGTTTACAACTCTGTCATTAATGCTTCGTAGAAATTAGGGTATGAATTTCGAAAGACTGTCACCCACTATGAATTAATTGCTCGGTAAAGACTTCGCCACTCGGTGAACTTGAGAATTCATATTTCTCCGACCTCGCTCGGTAATCATATTAGATCACTCCTGACCTCGCTTGGTGAAAACTGATACCAACCTTCTTGTGATCTTATTGTATCTTATATGCTGATTTAGATCTTTCTTTTAATTCAGTTCTGGAACTGCTTGAAATTGGTCTATGAGAATACAGTTCCAGTGCTTTCTTGGGAATTTAGTTTGAGTCAGTAGAGCCACCCATTCCATTACTTGGACTAGATTGCTCGGTAGATTTAGGAATCCACTGTTGTCCCATCTATTTCCTAACCTTAGTTGCTTCATTCTTCTTTCCATCTTCAACTTCACTAGCATTCATGCAATTTCTGGCTATATGACCGAGTTTAGTGCATTTGAAACATCTTATGGTAGTATCTCTTTTCCTTAGATGATGTTTTATGCAGTTCATGCCAATGTGTCCATATTCTCCATAGTAATGACATCTACACCAAGTGTTGTAATCCCATCCAAACATTGCTTTCATAATTTGTTCTGCTGAATTGAATGTTTTGGATCTGCACTCAGATGCCTTGTGACCTTGTTTGTTGCATTTGTGACAATTGCCTTTGAATCTTGGTTTTTCCTTGCATTCATTTGCTTTGTGACCATGCTGATTGCAGTTGTAGCATTTTCCATTGAATTCTGCTTTTTCATTGCTCCAACATTTATTTGAGGTATGTCCTATTTTGCGACAATGATCACAAGTAGGTTTCTCATTTCTTTGAGTACCTTGCTTAGAAGATTCACCTTCTCCTTTGTATCCAAGTCCTGCTTTTCCTTTTTGCCTATGAAGATTTTGATCATACAGCTGATTTAAGTCTTCTTGGCTCTTCAGCATTCTTTCATTGATTTGTTTTTCGGTGTTTAGGTCATCCACCAATCTTAGATTGATTTGCTTTTTAGATCTTAGTTCTTCTCTTGTGCTTTCTATTTCTGATCTTAGAGTCAGAATTTCCTCATTTGTATGGGAGATCTGATCAATTAGGTTTTCTAGCTGAAGGGTTTCATTTGGACTTCATTGTTCCTTCCATCTAATTCATCTTTCAACTTGTTTCTTTGTTCTAAGATGTCACAAAATCTTGTTGAGTGTAGCTCTTGTTCTCTTTTTAATTTTCTCACTTCTTCCTACAGAGACCCATTTTTTTCTAGGAGTTCTTTGACAGCATTGTTTGCTTCATCTGAGCTATCTGAGGGAAAAAGATCTTCAATCTTTTCTTCAATGTAATTATGATCATTCGTCTGATTTGCAAGTTCCTTCCTTCTTCTTAGGGATTGGGAAAGATGTTCTTTTACTTCTTTAAGTTTAGCTATGGCCATTTCCAGATCTAGCTTTTCATTTTCAATCACCTTGTTCAGTTTGAATACCTCCATTGTCCTGGATCTTTGCTCAAGCTAGTTAAGATTTATCTTGAGAACCAATACAACTCTGATACCAATTGTTGGAAATATTCAGGAATTAACCAAGTTACTAAGAGGGGAGGGGTGAATCAGTAACTCTAAATTTTCTTTCAATAACAGATGTATTAACATATAGTTTACTTTATCCTTTTGCATATAGAAAGCATGAAACTTAAAAGCATTCGCAACAATGACACATAGATTTGGTTACCCAGAAACCTTCCAAAAGAAAGTAAAACTAGGGTGGGGATGAAACCCACAAAGCTTTAATACTGCAGTATAAATTTGGCCGGTTAAGGCTTACATTGATCACTTCTGATGATCTACCGTGCTAGGAGCAATAAAGACTGCTAGGTCCACCTTGTTAGAGGTTTTACAAACATACAATGAAGTATGCACTCAGTTAAGAGATTTTACAAAGACTGTTAAGTCTACCCGGTTAAAGGATTTCAAGCTGATTCACCTGTTAGGATGAAACAGTAGATCTCTTACTTTGCAACTGGATTGCTGAATGAGATTCGCTGATGTACTGATCACCTTCTGTGATGAATTTGTCTTTGTTGCTTCTTATACTGCTATAGCCTTTTGTAATTCGCTTATCTCTGCCTTTCTCTCTTTCTCATTTCACGTTCATACATCTTGGTATTTGTACAACATTGTTTATATACAAGTCTAAACAATTAATTACAATTACAAAGTTGGCTTGACAAATAAACATAAGTGCTACTAAGTTGGCCCAAGTATGGTTACACAGTTCCTACAAACTAACTCGGTGACTTTCTGATACTCGGTGTCCACTACATTACTCCACATCGTCATGCACTCGGTAGAAGTGAAGGCTCGGTTCATACTAACCACTCGGTAAGTTTCAAACTCGGTAAATACCTGTGACTCGGTGGACATAATGTTACTCGGTTTACACTGTCCTACTCGGTTTGCACTGTCCTGCTCGATTTGCACTGTTCTGCTCAGTTTGCACTGTTCTGCTTGGTTTGCACTGTTCTACTCAGTTTACACTATTCTGCTCAGTTTGCACTAAAGATGTAAATAAGTTTTGTCACTAGTGGCAATCCTGCTTAATGCCAACAATATATATATATATATATATATATATATATATATATATATATATATATATATATATATATATATATATATATATATATATATATATGTATATGTATATGTATATGTATATGTATATATATATATATATATATATATATGTATATGTGTATGTGTATGTGTATGTGTATGTGTATGTGTATGTGTATGTGTATGTATATGTATATGTATATGTATATGTATATGTATATGTATATGTATACATATATATATATATATATATATATATATATATATATATATATATATATATATATATATATATATATATATATATATGTATACATATACATATATATGTATACATATCTACATAGATATGTATACATATATATGTAGCTATGTATACATATGTGTGTGTGTGTGTGCGCGCATATGATATAGGAGCATCCTGGGTGTAAATGGAATCTTGCATCACCCAAAAATATTTCTATTTTTGTATTCAATAAGGGCTATCTTGTGCAGAGTTGCTATTTATGTAAACTTGCTATTTTTAGTAAGTTGGTCTTACGATCTCAGAATATTGTGATTTTACATGTGGAGGTTCATCTCAGTCATATTAGCCTGCCAAAAAAGTTTCATGGCTAGATCAGGTCTAATTTTGAAGATATTAAAGATTTTCAGTATTGGCAGCAGGGTACAAAAACTTTGAAGTCAATTTTGAAGGCTTTAGATGCCCCGAATGAGGTCAAAAATTTGGGTGATAGGTGCTTGCATGGGTCAAGCCTGTAGAGCGCTACGTGGTGTTTCCAAAATGGGGTTATAATAGTCAATTGGGTCAACTGGTGATGACTTATGGTCTCCGAAAGTTGGGTCACCTGAAATGGCAGAAAATAATTTTCCTTCAAAATTTTTGTTTGGGTTTCAAAAGTTATTTTGAGCTGACTTTCATATAATAAATTGAAAAATAAAATAATTCTAAGTTTGGTTGGCCCTTAGGGCTAAATTTTTAGAACCTTCTTGGGTGGTGGAAAGTGCCTATATAAAGAAGGCCCGTAGTGTTGTCTAGGGCAGTTCTAGGTAGTAGATCTGGGTATAGAATATTCTAAGGGAATGCCCATGTGGCTTTGCATATTGTAATTCTGAAAGTTTGTAATTTGACATTTGTGGAGATAATAAGAAGCCAATTTTCTATTTTTGCATATTGTTGTTATTGTTTCTCTATTTCTGTTATAAGTTTGTTGTATTAAGGGGAGCACCCTTCATCAAGTGGTATCAGAGTAGGAGTTCTTGAGTGTATAAATAGATCATCGACTATGAGGCAGTTTGCACCAGGACCATGTTTAGGATTTCAGCACGCATCATAAAAATGCCTCCATGAAGGGAATGTGGGGGAAGAGCTAGTGTTGTAACACTTGATGTTAGAGTGCTCCAAAGAAAAATCTGAGCATTGCAAGAGAAGATTTGTGGAGGAATGAATCTTAATGTAAGAGACAAAAGTGAGGATGAAGATGAAGAAGAAGATCAAGAAGGAGAAGTCAAAGTTGTGAACTAGGAGGAAGAAATACTTTTTTGAGCCATTTCTAAGATCGAAAAAAGACCTAAGATCGAGGTTCCTACATTTTCAAGAAATCTTAACCCAGAAGAATTGATCAACTGGATCAATGAATGTGAAGAATATTTTGAGTATGAAGATATTGAGGATCCTAATAGGGTCAAATTCACAAAGGCTAGATTGAAAGGTCATGCGAAGATTTGGTGGCAAGAGATTCAATTGGAGTGAAATAGAAGAGGAAAAGATAAAATCATAAGATAGGATCAGATGGTAGATAAATTGAAGTGATAGTTCATCCTTGTTGATTATGAGCTTGATCTACTAAAGAAAATGCAAAGTTTGAAGCAAGCGGGATGATCTATTCAGGAGTAAACAGAGGAGTTCTATCAAATCCTCATTAGAATAGGCCATGTAGAAGCTGCTAAGGAGAAAGTTGCTTGTTACCTTAATGGGTCGAGGGCCAACATTTAGGAGGAGCCAAATCTAGTTTAAATGAATAATATTGAAGAGGCATACCAGTTTGCCCTAAAAGTTGAGGAAAAGTTGAACAAGAAGTTCGAGAGAAGACAAAATGGAAAAGGTCATGGTGGATGATCTAATGGATGGTCATATGGAGGCCAAAATGAAGATTCGAAAAGAAGGATGAGGCCATTAGTAGTCAAAATTAGAGAGGAAACAATTCCAATCATTTCCAAGATCAGAATAATAGAGATCACAGAAGAATAGGAAGCGGACAAGGTTGAAGAAGAGGAGGCTTCTGTGGAACATGTTTTCACTATGGAGAAGAAGGTCATAGGGCATTTGAATGTCCTCAATTCTAAGGAAGGATAGATAGGAGAAATGAAGGCCAGACCAGAGTTGCACATGTAGATGAAGATGCTAGATCATCAAATTTAGAAGATGCTTAAAAAGGAGAAACGTTGATTAACAAAAGAGTCCTGCTGAGTGGTGAGAATGAACCTGAACAAAGGAGGAGCCTATTTCACACTAGATGCAAGTGTGAGGGTAAATGTTGTGATGTGATTATCGATAGTGGAAGCACTGACAATTTGGTGTTAGAAAAGATGGTGACAAAGTTAAAGCTCAAGAGATAGAAACACCCACATCCATATTGGATTGCCTAGGTGTAGGATGACCACAAGGTCATGGTCAGTGAATAGTGCCTGGTAAAGTTCAAGATCGGTAGGTACCAAGATGAGGTACTATGTGATATCATATCTATGGATGCATGTCATATGTTGTTGGGTAGACTGTGGTAGTTTGACAGATGTGTTGTACATGATGGTCATGCAAATACCTATTCCCTGATAAAGGATGCAGTGTGACATAAGCTAAAGCCATTGAAAGAGACTGAAGAAAAGGTATGTGGTAATGCAAGAATAACATTTGTTGATAGAAAAAAATTCCTAGATGGTATGAGGCATGAGCATGTATGTTTTTCTTTAATTCTAAAAGCTGGTAAAGAAGAAGTAGAGGATGTACTTGTAGAGGTTAAAAATTTATTGAATGAGTTTTAGGATATTGTATCTGATAATGTACCTGATGGATTACCACTAGTAAGGAAGATTAGTCATCAGATTGATTTGATTTCAAGAGTCAGTTTGTCAAACAAGGCAACACACAGAATGACACCAGCAGAAAGTGAAGAGTTGAATAGACAAGTACATTATCACCAGCAGTATACCAGCAGTATTAGCACCAAAGAAGAATGGAGAATGGAGGATGTGTACAGATCCCAGAGTAATAAATAAGATCACAATCAAGTATAGGTTTCCATTACAACAAATGGATGATATTATGGATTGTTTGAGTAGAGCTATGTATTTCTCAAAGATGGATCTGATGAGTGGATATCACCAGATTTAGATCAGAGAAGGAGATGAATGGAAGACTACCTTCAAGACAAAAGGACTATATGAGTGGTTAGTCATGCCTTTTAGGCTAACCAATGCACTGAGCACTTTCATGCAGCTGAGGAAGGAGGTTCTGAAATAATTTTTGGGTAAGTTTGTCATTGTGTACCTAGATGATATTTTGATCTTTAGTAAGACATTGGGAGAGCATATGATGCATATTTGTATGGTGTTTGAGAAGCTGAGAGATGAGAAATTATTGATTAATTTGAAGAAGTGCAATTTTGTGAAGAAAGAGTTAGTGTATTTGGGATTTTTAGTTTCAAAGGAAGGTCTAAAAATGGACCCAGAGAAGGTACAGGCTATCCTTGAATGGCATGATCCAAGGAGTGCTACCAAGGTAAGATCTTTTCATGGTCTAGCTAGTTTTTACAAAAAGTTTGTTAGAAATTTTAGCAATTTTTATGGTCCCTTGACTGAAACAATGAGAGGGGATAGAAAAGAGTTTAAGTGGACTAATGGGGTAGAAAAGAGTTTTCAATTGTTGAAATAAAAAGTTATAGAACAACCTCTTTTAGCACTTCCAGATTTTAATAAGGTGTTTCAAGTAGATTGTGATGCTAGTGGTACTGCAATAGGAGCTATTATGAGCCAAGAAGGTAAACTTGTTGCTTATTTTAGTGAGAAGTTAAATGATGCCAAGAGAAAATATTCTTTTAATGATCAGGAAGTTTATGCTATAGTTCAGGCATTGAAGAAGTGGAAATACTATTTGCTTCCTAAGGAGTTTATTTTGTATATTGATCATCAAGCTTTGCAATATTTGAATAGTCAAGGAAAGTTGAATCAAAGGCATTTGAAATGGGTTGAGTTTTTGCAGAGTTATACATTTGTTTTGAAACACAAGTGGAAAGTCTAACAGGGTTGTAGATGCGCTTAGCAAAAGGAAAATATTGTTGACAAAGATACAGATTGAGGTGATTGGGTTCAAAGAACTCAAGAATTCGTATCTAGGGGATTTTGATTTTGGTGAAGCTTGGAAACCTTGTAAAGAACCTATTACTCTAGATAGGATGAAATGACTAGATTTTATCATCCAAGATGATATGCTATTCAGAGGGAGTTAGTAGTGCATTCCATGAAGTTCTATAAGGGAGAATCTCATCAAGGAGAAGTATAGCAGAGGATTGGTTGGACATTTTGGTCGAGATAAAACCCTTGCTTTGGTTAGTGAAAATTATTATTGGCCACAGTTGCAGTAAGATGTCAAGAAGTTTGTACAGAGTTGCAGAGTATGTTAGATGGTGAAAGGAGTGAAGTAGAAAATAGGGTTGTATTAGCCATTACCTGTACCTGAGAAGCCTTGGAAGGATATTAGTATGGACTTTCTTCTTGGTTTACCAAGGACATAGTGGGGACATGATTTAATTTTTGTAGTAGTTGAAAGATTTTTGAAGATCGCATAGTTCATTCCCTACAAGAAGACTAATGTTGTTGTTCATATAGCAGAATTATTTTTCAAAGAAGTAGCGAGACTACATGGTTTGCCAAAGACCATAGTTTCAGATAGAGACACTAAGTTCATTGGATATTTCTAGCATACATTGTGGAAGAATTTGAAGATAGATTTGAAGTTTAGTTCATCACATCATCCATAGACTGATGGACGGAGAGAGGTGGTGAATAGGAGTTTGGGAAATTTGCTGAGATGTTTGGTTGGAGATAAGCTAATAGGATGGGATTTGATTTTACCATAGGTAGAATTCACATATAATAATTCTGTCAACATGAGCACTGGTAAATCACCATTCCAGATTCTACATGGAACTAGTCCCAGAAATGCATGTGAGTTGAGAAACATAGATAAAGGAGAAATAAGTAGTGCTGAAGCTAAGGATTTTGTAGAACATTTGAAGAACATCCATGAGGAGGTGAGGAAGCATATTACCAAGATGAATGTATAGTATAAGGCTAAGGCAAATGAGAAAAGGAGGCATAAGGAATTTTAGGTTGGAGATGAAGTCATGGTTCATTTGCGGAAGGAGCAATTTTCAGTTGGTACATATAACAAGTTGAAAATGAAGAATTTTGGGCCATGTAAGATACTGAAGAAGCATGATTCAGGAAATGCATATGAGGTAGAATTGCCTACTTAGTTGAATATTTCACCAGTGTTTAACATTTCAAATTTGACAGAGTATCATGAAGGAGGTGTTGAAGATGAGGTAACAGCATCATAGTGGAGTATTCTAGCAACTAGTTCAGATATCAAGGAGATTGAAGACATACTAGATAGTCATGTTGGTAGAAGCAGAAGGAACATGACATATGAAGAGTATTTGGTCAAGTGGAAAGGATGACCTATTGAAGATTCATCATGGCTAACAAAGGAGGAGGTTAACCATCTTTGTTTTCCTCTACACACCTGATTCGTGATGGGTTCACTTCTCAAATTACCCCAGGAGTCTGATGCAGGAGCATCTTGGGTGTAAGAGAAATCTTGCATCACCCAAAAATATTTTTGTTTTTGTATTCAATAAGGGTTATCTTGCGCAGAGCTGCTATTTATGGAAACTTTCTATTTTTAGTAAGTTGGTCTTATGATCTTAGAATGTTCTAATTTTACATGTGGAGGTTCATCTCAGTCATATCAGCCTGCCAGCAAAGTTTCATAGCTAGATCAGGTCTAGTTTTTAAGATATTGAAGATTTTTAGTATTGGCAACAGGGTACAAAAACTTTGAACTCAGTTTTGAAGGCTTTAGAGGCCCTAGATGAGGTCAAAAATTTAGGTGATGGGCACTTGCGCGGGTCAAGCCTGTAGAGCACTTCATGGCATTTTCAAAATGGGGTTATAATAGTCAATCAGGTCAACTAGTGAAGACTTTGATGTAATAAATTGAAAAATAAAATAATTCTAAGTTTTGTCGGCCCTTAGGGCTAAATTTCTAGAACCTTCTTGGGTGGTGGAAAGTGCCTATATAAAGAAGGCCCGTAGTGTTGTCTAGGGAAGTTCTGGGTAGTAGATTTGGGTACAGAATATTGTAAGGGAATGCCCATGTGGCTTTGCATATTGTAATTTTGAAAGTTTGTAATTCCACATTTGTAGAGATAATAAGAAGCCAATTTTCTATTCTTGCATATTGTTGTTGTTGTTTCTCTATTTCTGTTATAAGTTTGTGGTATTAAGGGAAGCACCCTTCATCAATATATATATATATATATATATATATATATATATATATATATATATATACATACATACATATATATATATATATATATATATATATATACATAGATATACATATATACATACATACATATATATATATATACATAGATATACATATATACATACATACATATATATATATATACATAGATATATATATATATATATATATATATATATATATATATATATATATATATATATATATATATATATATACATATATATATATACATATATATATATACATATATGTATATATATCTACACACATACACACACACACACACACAGATATATATATATGTGTGTGTGTGTGTATTATTAGGAATTAATAATGAATATATCTTATGAGGGAGTATTAGTAGTCATTCTGTAGTAGTTATTCTTGCATTAATGAATGTGATTGTCATTGATGTCAACATAGTAATCTACTTTAGATTAGCAGAGAAGTAGATAGTGTTTGAGTTAGCACACTTGAGATATTGAAGATGAAGTTATGTGCAGTTGAGGACTTATTCTATGATGTGTTATAAGATTGTGGCTAAGAGCATAGATAGTAGTTCATTTATTCATGGAAGTTATAAGGAAATAAGTGGAAGCAATATTCAGGAAGTGTTCCTGAGTAGAGGTTTGTGGTAATCAGATAATATCTCCTAATTTGGATGGAATCTAGTTTTACATGGTTAGTGAGTAGTTGAAGACATGTTGATAGTGATGTGGATGACAACACAAGATCTGAGGTTGCACGAGTGAAGAATTATATTGATTGGAAGCTGACATTTGTGTGTAATTTTGATGTAACGTGTGGAAACTTTTATTTTGTAATTTGTATGTTGACTCATTTGTAATTACTTGAGTGTTGTATAAAGGAAGGAATGTATTCCTTGTTGTAATGTTGAATGTAATGAATGCAAGTGTATGAAGAAATTGTGAAAGTGCAATTATTGAAAGAGGATATGCGAAGTACTGAGATCTGGTATTGATATTTGTAGAAGCAGTTGGTGTGGTTTGGCAAAGTCAGAGGAGTATTGGATTATTGAGATCAATAATCTTTTGTTATTATTCTGTTGAGTAATAGAAAGATTAGTTGGATAGTGAGTTTGGTGATCTTACCCTGAAGCTGTTTGGGTAGTGGGTCCTTCTGTCTTCCATAACTCCTAACAGAGTTAGAATCTTTTTACAAAGATTCAAAATCTCCTAACAGAGATTCATATGTACTGAATGTATTTCATAAGACTCCTAATAGAGTCCATCCTCTCACAAGTAACTTTTATATTAGTGCATCTTTTGTGGGCATCATTCGCACTAGGGTTTACTCTTTGATCAAGAGGTTCCCTAGTCAACATACCTTGTGTCATTATGTTATTGTGCATGTATATCTTTCTATGGTTATTGGTTACATTCCTTACATGGTTAAAATCTATTAAGGATGATAAAATTTATATTTATTTGATAACTGATTCACCCCCCCTCTTAGTTATCTTGGTGGACTTTACCTTCTAACAATTGGTATCAGAGTAGCAGGTCCTTGAAGGAAAAATTTTAACAACTTAAGGAGATCCATGGTGAATTTCAGGAAAGAAAGCCCTAAGTTTGATGGAGTAAATTTTGATAGTTGGAAAGAAAAGATGTGTTGGTAGTTCCCTTTAATCTTCAACTTGTGGATTTATATTTTGATGGATAACTTTAATATAACTTTGACTCTATCACCACTCCAAAGTCTACAAGGAAGAGGGCCAATTAACAAGGATCAACAATGAGATCCTCCTACACTTTGAGCCTTAATGCTCAGGTGGGTGTACCCTTGATTCACTTCTTTAAAGGAATCATAAAATGTTATACCAATATACTCTTTACTAACTGATTTAAGGATTTGATCATTTAATTTTTTTGTGTGTGGTTGATGACAATGAAATACCTCTAGAGGATGGACCAGTGCCTTAACCTAGGGCAAAGAGTCACCCAATTACATACATCAACTAAAGATCTTAAATCAAACACTATTGGGCTCAGGATAAGTACTTTTCCTACTACCCCTCTCCCTCAAACACAAGGACATCAAATTCTTACTTGGTTGTAAACTCACTAAACTCACCTAAAAGACTTTAATCCTAACTTTGTTAGGAACTCAGAGATGACTTCACAATACTCTTTATTTACCATATGCTAATACACTTTGTGACACTAACATATATGAGCTTAGAACTGAAACAAGAAGACATACACCGATGCTAGATTGGAACTCAGTAGTATTCTCATTAACCTATTTAGGATCAATATATAATCAAAGCAACACAAGGATAGAACAAAGACCCAAAATCTAGCTCCTTTTTCAGTATAATACCATCAACAACCAGGGACCAAAAGAATGTTTTGGAACCCTCACTAAGTCAAAAATTCTACAATATATACCCCCTAGTCATCTTTGAATCCTCAAAGAGGATGCATCAACCTATGGATGACTAGGGTTAGGGTTTCACCCACTAAACCCGTTAGAAATAGTCACAAATTTATTATAGGGGAAGAAACCTAGGCAACCAGGAGAAGACAAATCTCAGAGTGATTCCAATCATGACAATCTTATTAAGAAGGTACTAAGAACCATTAAAATGCCCAAAATGTCAACCTACTCGACCACTTACAACACACCTTGAGCACAAAAATTATAGTACAGACCCCTGCAAACAACCATGGAATACCTTGGACCACACTGTAATAGGAAGCACCACCAAACAAATCAAATCTGGTAGTGAAAGCATTCAATTATGCTCCTTTCTGTAGTTGAGAAACCTTCTACAAATTTGAATTTAAAAAACAACGGTCATTTCCAAGTGCCAACAGCAAATCGGTGGTCGATATTTAAATCTGAGCCAACTTTAAGTCATGACCATCCGATTAGTCCTTTTCACGGTCTTTATGTTCTTTCCCAACTGCTAGCCTTAGGTTAACTCCTAGTGACTATGCAACAACACTTTTTCCTATTCACAAAAAGAAAACCTAACTCACCACTTAACCCCACAAACTGGTGACTGAAGGCTTTTAACTCATCCCAGCTACATCTGGCAAACTAGTGACCAAAGGCTTTCATTAGTTTGCAAAGAATAATATCTATCTACCAAATAGTTTAGCGATTACGCAAATACACACTCGTTGAATCTCCAGCTATTTTAGAATATCACCATCTCATTTTGCAAATGAGCAAAAAGCATTGAAAATTGTCAGAAACACCAAAAGACTGAGGCAATTTTAATGTACCCGCACAAGAAGATCGATGGTTGTCTCATCTTCACATAGACCTCCAAGATTCTTCCAGATCATAAGACAACTATCAATTTGAGAATCTTTCCCTACCCTGACAACCCTCTGGTAGGAAATGAAATCAATGGTGGTCTTAAGATTGCAAGTGTCAGAGAAAACCCATCAGATTACACGCCAACTGTTGATGCTCTGTCATTATCAGAACCCACTGAGCCTCAAAATACTTGGCCCCATTGATAGCATGCCCAGTCATTCACCCATGGACCAATCATAGCTTTCCATATCAACACACCTAGCATGTGGACCCACCACACTTTATCCCCTCTGAGAAAGATTGAATTGATGGGCGGCACATGAACTTAAGCCTCTGACAGATCCCATAAGATCATGCGCCTGTCATTGATTTTCTGACAATGTGAAGACCCTTTGAGGCATTCAAAAACTAGGTCCCACTAACAGTTGCCAACATGTTGATACATGGACCAATAAGATGCCACCATTTGTGCATACATTTCACTTTGGACCCACATGTTTGAAGCACTATGTCATAAAAAAAATCAACCACCGTCACAAAAGCGCATAGCTCTGACACATCTCATGAGAACATACGACCACCATTGATCGAGATGGTGTCAGAAAGCTTGGGCCCAAAGACCACGCAAACATGTGACTAAAGAAAAGAAATCACCACACCAAGTCACCAACTGTTAAGAGATAAGCCGCTAGGAATAGGAGAATACGTGAACACTTTGTTCACCCAATCGCTAGAAGAAAAAGATAACCATCGGGAAATAAGCAAACCAGTGACAAACATTCATTTGCTAAATCACTGAATAGAAAGACTAACCACCTGAGGATTATACAAATCAATGAAAAGCCAGGAAAGAAATGTGCACATGCATTTAACAAGACTTAAGTGACCCGAAAAGGTAAAGAAAAATTAGAACAGGGCTAGGGCATTCCAAAGGGTTTTAAATGTAACGGCTAGTTTTTTTAATATTCTGCTTAGGGCTTTAGCTAGAGACATGAAAAATGATATAGAGACCAGGGGAAAGATAATGAAGCTATAAAATTTTTTGCATGTGCTAATAGTGGCTCTATCTAGGGATGTATGCCTCCTGCAGGCATAGTAAGGACTTAGAATCACTGGTTAAAGCATACCATCCCACTGGTAAACTTGACAACAAAGAGCAAGAGGACCAAAAACTTACAGACCAAGACAAAATAGTGCAGGGGCAAGAAACTTATTTATAGAATTTACAAAATGTACAGACCTAACTACTATTCATGGAAATTAGAATACCTTCAATTAAAGTATTTCTTCAAGAATTGTCCATAAACTGGCAATTTCTGAACATCACCATTTAATTCCTTGATAATGTATGAATCTTGGCCCCATTTCTCATGAATTAGATATGGCCCTAGCTAGATGGGATCAAATTTACCATGTTTTCCTTTATCCTCAAATCTGGCATTCCAAATTAACACCAAATCACCAGGCTCAAACCTTCTGTCAATAGTCTTCTTGTCATACAAATTCTTAACCTACAACTGCAATTTGGCATTTCTTGCAACTGATTCCCTTCTAGTCTCATCCAACCTAATGATGTCCTCAATTCTCAACTACATCTGATCATCTATGTCATCATCATATAACTGAACAAATTTATACATTTCCAACAAATTATTCTGAGGCATTCTTGCATGTATTCCATATACTAAGTCAAATGGTGCACAACCAATTGCCCTCTTCATAGTCACCCTATCATCCCATAGAGCTAATGGAAATTTTGAATTCCATGCCCTCTTATTCTTTTCAAGAATCCTCTTTAAGATTTTAATCAAACTCTTATTAGTAGATTTTTCATGTCCATTTCCATGTGGATGATAAGGAGAGGAATTATAAATCTGAATTCCCAAACCTTTGTAGAAGTCCTTATATTCGGCAGACCTGAAGCACATTGCATTATCACTAACTATCCTCTCAAGGAAACCAAACCTTATAACAATATTATTCAACAGAAAATCAATTACCACCTTACTAGTTCCATTTCTTGTAGGTATAGCCTCTACCCACTTTGTAAAATAATCAGTGGCAACTAAGATCCATGAGTGTCCTCCACTTGACTTGTTTGGTATCTCCCCAATGAAATCAATTCCCTATTATTGGAAAGGAGCTTGTACTTCCACTAGTTTTAATGGCATGCTACCTAAAAATTTAAGCTTACCAGAGAACCTTTGACAAGCATCACACAAACTTACCAGCTGTTCTACATCCTTGAAGATTGTGGGCCACTAGAATCCTGCTCTCAAGATTTTATGACTAGTTGTTTTACCTATGTAATGTCCACCAAAAAATCCCTCATGAATTTCCTTTAACAACTTGTTAGCCTAATTTTCATCAACACACTTCAAAAGTATGCAATCCAAATTCTTTCTATATAATTTACACTTCATAATTACACTTCTTGTGGATTTATATTCAGACTCTTTTGCCCAATGGAATAGGCACTGGCTGGATGTTTGTTATACAATCATCTCTCTATCATCAAACATAAAATATCATTACCATTTCATTTCAATTTCTAAGTTTATGCACATCATGAAAGGACTACATCCAGGTAATCCAATTCACATTTGGTGATTCCACCAATCAAAAGCTTACTTGAAATATTGTAACCTATTCATAGGCAATACCCACCTGAGTCCTATGGAGCTCGAAGTAGAAGGAGGATCTTATCCAATCCTCATTAATTAGGATTTTCTTGCAAGCTTGGAGTCCCTTTTAACTGAGAATCAAGCCCATATATTTCCAAGTTTGACCCTACAAGAAAAATCCCTAACAAATTAGTGACTCTGCTGGGGACTAGTTTTGAAATCAAACAAGTGACACAGGTTCCAAGTTGAGTTTGACTCCTAGCCTATTTGTTCATAAATCTAGTCATTTGCCATATCCAGTTGAGGAAAGAGTTATAAATCTTTGTAAATCTAAAAGTCCTTCAGATCATGTTTACTACCTTGGTTGTTGTTTTTATTAAGAAGAATTTCTAAATATCTTATTGGTAAAAGAAATGTGTCAAATTCTATTGACTTGCTGAAAGTCTGTTGTCTTTGTTGAAACCCAACTTGTCCTTGTTCTATTAAGGTTCTATACATTCTCACAGTAGTGGGTGGTGACTCTGAAAGATCTCTACACCGATGTGTACTTAGATGAAATAAAATTTATGATCAGTTGGGAACACTTGCAACAAGGATCTGGTGGATGCTTGAAAGATTCAAAGGTGGAAGACAAAATCAAAAAGAGGTTCAGAAGGACAACATCAAAAAGAATTGCCCAGGTATTCCTCAAAAGGTTTTATGAAATAAATTGTTTTTCTTGCCAAGTGAAGAAGTCACTAAAAGAAGGAATATAGATTAGAAGTTTTTGGTCACACTTCTGGTTTTACATCTTTTTAAATCATCAAGTTCAGAAGTATGGAATGGTCTTGTGTGAAGTGATTGCATGATTGGATAAAAATCTTTGTGAAAAAGATGTGTTGATGATAAGCAGTGCAATGGAGATTTTAGATCCAATAGATCAGGATATATTTTCTGTATTTGAAATTTGTCCAGCAGATCTTGAAGAAATTCAAAAGGATATTGCATTGTTAAATCAGAAAATACATGACCAAGCTATATTATTTTTGAAAAGACATGTAGGAGAGATAAGTGAAGAATCCATACATGTGTTCTATGAGAAGTTTTCTAATGCGTATGATAAGTTTCCAGAAGGGATGAAACTCCAGGAGTCTACATATTTTCATTTATTCTTAGAACTTTATATGCCTGAGTCAGTAGAATGGTCTGCAAAGTGTAAAGAGGAAGGCATTGAACTTGTTAAAAAATGGATAAATGAGTTTGAAGAATGTGAATCTAAAAGTATTAGTGATGCTGACTCTAGTTATGATGAAAATGCTTACTATGATGTTGATAGTGAAATAGATGAATACCAAGATCTCACACAAGACGATCTAGTTGCAGGTTTTTTTGTTGAATTCAAAGATTTGTTTTATTATCAACATGGTAGGACAAACTTTTGTTCTCAGAATAGGGAGGAGTTTTGTGATCAGCAAGAGAGCAATTATTATGCAGATGAGAGTGACTGTGATGACTCTTTTTTTGAAAATAGTGTGAGCTAAGAGACTTCAATCTTTGTTCCCAATGAACAAGATATTTGCAATAGCAAAGAAAAGGTTGAAGCCAATGAAAGTGAAGTCCAAAGTTAATTGAGCAGTAAAGAAATATCAGAATTGCTAGCTGTTGATTTTCAGAGGTATGCCTCAAATGTGGATTTTACTTTGGGGTATCTAATTGATATATGTTTTGACACTGATAATGAGGCATGTATTCAAAATGATGAAGACAATGATTCATGTTTACATGAATACTCCTCATATAATAAGTTTGCAAAAGAAGTGAATGAAGACCATAGCAGTGTGTTTTCCTGTCATGAAGATTCTAACGATGAACAAGTTTCTTGTTCGGTTTCTTTTCCTTCTTTTGATAAGTATGATAATGATTGTGACAGTGATGGGGATAGTAAATTTAGTGATAAAGATGATGGTGTTGATCAGTTGTCTTTGTGTCACAATTATCATGAAGAGGATTTGCACTTGGTTTACAATTGAGATTATGAGTACATCCTAGAGGAACCAAGTCATTCAATGGCTGAAGTATCCCATAAAGATAAATCTGAAGATCTATTTCATTTTTAGCCATGTGAGTTTTTAGCAATGCATGATGGTCATTACAACTTATTTTTTGATGCATTGCTTGATAGACTTTATATTTTCAGTCCTCAACATGAAGAGGTGCAAGATGTTCCATATTTTTTAGAATATGTGAAGGTTGGTTCTGACTGGAAGAGTGTGGGTCGTGACAAGTACAAAATTATCTTCCAGCTCAAATTTTTTCATATATGTTGGCAGCCTGCTTATCAAAAGTTTTTCAAGTGGTTGGTTGCACATATGGATGAAAATCATATGTTTGAGAGAGGTAAAAAATGATTCTAGTTTGAGGCTTTAGGCATTTTGTAAATAATTTTCCTGTATATACAGTTGCTTTGTTTTCAGTTGTGTGTTTGTTTTTAGTTGGGTTCTCATTTTTTCAAAAGAGGTGTCAGGAAGGAAGGGTGAAAAGAAGAGAAGTGAAAAATCTGGATTTGATTTTTATGGGGTGGTCTTCTTCTACCATGAGATTCTGAGGTTCTCTGCATGCCCACATGGGGCATACGTCCACAGTCAGAGCCACTATTGGTATTGAAAAATGCAACATGGGTTTTGAGTATCATGTTAAAATTTTGCAATTTGAAGCTCTTTAAATTCTTTTCATGCATATGTACCTGGCTATCATTTTGAAGCTTATGAGGTTTTTTAGGTGTTGAAAACACTTTATTCACTATATTCATGCATTCTATGATGTTACTTTATCATCCCGAATCATTCGGTGAAGTCCCATTTTGAGCAAGTGTCAAATTGCATAATTTTGTTTAAATGCCAAATCATTGTCGGAGGCCCTATTTGGTTGATTATATCTTTCTCCTGGAGATTGATCATAATGTAATAGTGATTGCATCATATTTTAGACATGGGAATGAGTCATCATGCCAATTTTCAACTCCCTGTGTGCCCGTTTAGTCATTTTGTCAGAGCCATTCCATTTGCAGAATGTCAATGTTTTCTGAATGTGCATTATTTAGATTTTCAGCCATATTTTTTTTATCATAACTCAAAAAATACAAACTGGGTTAGACTAAATTATATATATGTATGAGATGGCTATGTGTGCATTGAATAAAAAGAATTCTAGAAAAACCCAGTTTGAAAACTAAAAGTTATGGTTCTCTAAGTACCACCAGCCATAAAAAATCAGCATTTTCTTCATAAAGTTTTGTCCCACATTGCTCCCAATTTCAAAATTTGAAGTGTTTATATGCAAATCTACAAACATATGAAGTAAATGAAATGGAGAAGGATATTATTGTCCATACTTGTGCATCTACCTTGGTTTCTATGACAGTGGGCCCAGAAAAAATTTTGTTAAAAAAATGCTGGCGAAAAATGCTAAGTCTCCAAATCTCCAAATGCTAATGGTTAAGTCACTAACATTTAGAGATCTAGAGACTAGTTAGTCTTCAAATCTCATAATGCTAGTGGTTAAGTCACTAACATTCAGAGATCTAGAGACTAACTAGTCTCCAAGTCTCTGAATGCTAGTAGTTAAGTCACTAACATTCAGAGATCTAGAGACTAACTAGTCTCCAAGTCTCCGAATGCTAGTGGTTAAGTCACTAACATTCAGAGATCTAGAGACTAAAGCTAGTCGCTAGATCTCTGAGTCTCCAGATCTCCAAATGAAAAATAAAGAGAGGAAATCATTCTGAGATTTGGAGACTAGTCTCCAAATCTCCAAGTCTCCGAATCTCTAGATAATTATTCAGAGATCTAGAGACTAAAGTTAGTCTCCAAATCTTATAATGAGAAAAAGTGATTATGAGATCTAGAGACTAGTCTCCAAATCTCCAAATAGCTATTCAGAGATCTAGAGACTAAAGTTAGTCTTCAAATCTCATAAAGAAAAGTAAAGAGAGGAAATGATTAGGAGATTTAGAGACTAAAGGGATGAGAAGATTACAAGTGGCAAGTTCTGGTGGCATGTGCAGATTTTAAAGATTATAAAAGATTTAAAAGGTCATAAAGTTGAAATATTTGAAAATTTTTGAAATTTTTTAATGACAGAGTTGTTCACGGGAAAATGTCTGGGAGCTCTATTTTTTAGTAGAATATGGCCGTATAATATGTTTTCAGAAATGCCAGAAGATGATGGATGCAATGATGGTAGTTAGAAATAGATCAGATCAAGTTGCTGAGAGCAATAAGGGCTTTTAAATCCACGACCAGGTTTTGGGAAGATTTTTCTTCTTCCAAAATTGATTGATTTTTCAAATCTGGTGGGAAGAATGATTCAGATTTTTAGTGGATGAAAAAATCAAAGGATACAAAAGGATTGAATTTCAAGGAAGAGTAAAGGACAAAGAACTCAAATTTTCAGTAGATGAGCAAATTTTATGGAAAAAAAGATAAATTTATCAGATTTTGAAGATGCTCGAGAAGATTAGATTTTTAGAGAAGACAAGAGATTAGATTGCAAAATGGATAGGAGTTGGTCAAGTACAAATTTTAGCATTTCTTCTTCTTCTTTTTATTCTCTTCTCTTCTCAGTTGTAAGGGTTCTTGGTTCCTGTTCTTTTTGGGTTCCATTTTCCTGTGACTACTCTGTTGTGAGCATGTCCCTTAATGGTGAATATTGAATATCTTGCTGTAGAGAAAATTTCCCAATCTTGTGTCTAAATTCCAAAAACTTCAAGCTTTGTATATATTGGGACAGACTCATTTTCAATAAGATACAGTGCAATTTCTATCTTACATGGTTATTGTCTCTTTACTTTTTGTTCTATTCTTGTATGTTTTATTTGTAAGGCATCTGAAAACATACCAACTACAAGGTAGTTTGTTTAATTATTTGTGAGTTTCTCTCAAGGAGAGGATTAAATTTCATAAATATGATGAAGGGTGCTCCCCTTAATACCACAAACACATAACAGAAATAGAGAAATAACAACAATAATATGCAAGAACAAAAAATTGGCTTCTTATTATCTCCACAAATGTGGAATTACAAACTTTCAGAATTACAATATTCTGTAGGACAAAGCCTCAAACCAATACCCAAATCTACTACCTGAAACTGCCCTAGACAACACTACGACCTTCTTTATATAGGCAATTCCCACCGCCTGAGAAGGTTCTAGAAATTTAGCCCTTAGGGCCGACCAAACTTAGAATTATTTTATTTTACAATTTATTACATCAAAGTCGGCTCAAAATGAGTTTTGAAACCCAAACAGAAATTTTGAAGAAAAATTATTTTTCGCCATTTCAGGTGACCCAACTTTCGAGGACCATAAGTCATCACCCGTTGACCTGATTGGCTATTATAACCCCATTCTGGAAATGCCACGAAGTGCTCTACAGGCTTAACTTATGAAAAGCACCCATCACCCAAATTTTCAACCTCATTCGAGGCCTCTAAAGCCTTCAAAACTGAGTTCAAAATTTTTGTACCCTGCTGCCAATACCGAAAATCTTCAATATCTTCAAAACTAGAGCTGATCTAGCCATGAAACTTTGCTGGCAAGCTGATATGACTGAGATGAACCTCCACATGTAAAATTAGAACATTCTGAGATCGTAAGACCAACTTACTAAAAATAGCCAGTTTCCATAAATAGCAACTCTGCACAGGATAGCCCTTATTGAATACAAAACATAAATATTTTGAAATATTTTTGGGTGATGCAAGATTACTCTTACACCCAGGATGCTCCTGCATCACACACCCGGTGTAATTTGAGAAGTGACCCTGTCACGACTCAGGTGTGTAGAGGAAAACCAAGATGGTTAACCTCCTCCTTTGTTAGCCATGATGAATCTTCAACAGGTCATCCTTTCTATTTAACCAAATATTCTTCATATGTCATGTTCCTTGTGCTTCTACCAACATGACTGTCCAGTATGTCTTCAATCTCCTTGACATCTGAACTAGTTGCTGGAATACTCCACTGTGCTGCTGCAACCTCATCTTCAACACCTCCTTCGTGATACTTTATCAAATCTAAAATGTTAAACATTGGTGAAATATTTAGCTCACTAGGTAATTCTACCTCATATGCATTTCTTGAATCATGCTTCTTCAATATCTTACATGGTCCATACTTCTTCATTTTCAACTTGTTATATGTACCAACCGGAAATGGCTTCTTCCGCAAATGAACCATGACTTTATCTCCAACCTAAAATTCTTTATGCCTCATTTTCTCATCTGCCTTAGCCTTATACTGCACATTCATCTTGGTAATATGCTTCCTCACCTCCTCATGGATGTTCTTTAAGTGTTCTACAAAATCCTCAACTTCAGCACTACTTATTTCTCCTTTATCTATCTTTCTCAATTCAGATGTATTTCTTGGACTACTTCCATATACAATCTGAAATGGTGATTTACCAGTGCTTCTATTGATAGAATTATTGTATGCAAATTCTTCTTGTGGTAAAATCAAATCCCATCCTGTTGCCTTATCTCCAACCAAACATCTCAGTAGATTTCCCAAACTTCTATTCACCACCTTTGTCTATCCATCAGTCTATGGATGATGTGATGAACTGAACTTCAAATCTATCTTCAACTTCTTCCACAATGTCCGCCAGAAATATCCAACAAACTTAGTATCTCGATCTGAAACTATGGTCTTTGGAAAACCATGTAATCTCACCACTTCTCTAAAAACCAATTTTTGCTACATGATCAACATCATTAGTCTTCTTGTAGGAAATGAAATGTATCATCTTTGAAAATCTGTCAACCACCACAAAAATTGAATCATGTCCCTGCTGAGTTCTCGGTAAACCAAGAACAAAGTCCATACTGATATCCTCCCAAGGCTTCTCTGGTATAGGTAATGGCTGATACAACCCTGTATTTTACTTCACTCCTTTCGCCATCTGACATACTCTGCAACTCTGTACAAACTTCTTCACATCTTGCTGCAATTGTGGCCAATAATAATTCTCACCAACCAAAGCAAGGGTTTTATTATGACCAAAATGTCCAGCCAATCCTCCACTATGCTTCTCCTTAATGAGATTCTCCCTCATAGAACTTTGTGGAATGTACAACTGACTCCCTCTGAATAGCATATCATCTTGGAGTATAAAATCTAGCCATTTCATCCTGTCTAGAGTAACAGGTTCTATACAAACTTTTCGAGCATCACCAAAATTAGGATCCTCTAGATATAAATTCTTGAGTTCCTTGAACCCAACCACCTCAATCTACATCTCTGTCAGCAATAGTTGCCTTCTACTAAGAGCATTTGCAACCCTGTTAGACTTTTCACTTCTGTGTTTCAAAACAAATGTATAACTCTGTAAAAACTCAACCCATTTCAAATGCCTCTGATTCAACTTTCCTTAACTATTCAAATATTGCAAAGCTTGATGATCAGTATACAAAACAAACTCTTTAGGAAGTAGATAATGTCTCAACTTCTTTAATAGCTAAACTATAGCATAAAATTCTTGATCATAAACAGAATACTTCCTCTTGGCATCATTTAACTTCTCACTGAAATAAGCAATAGGTTTACCTTCTTGGCTCATAACAACTCCTATTGCAGTACCACTAGCATCACAATCTACTTGAAACACCTTATTAAAATTTGAAAGTGCTAAAATAGGTTGTGCTGTAACTTTTTGTTTCAACAATTGAAAACTCTTTTCTGCCCCATTAGTCCACTTAAACTCTTTTCTATCCCCTCTCATTGTTTCAGTCAAGGGACCACAAATACTACTAAATTTTTTGATAAAATTTCTGTAAAAGCTAGCCAAACCATGAAAAGATCTTACCTCAGTAGCACTCCTTGGAGTAGGCCATTCAAGGATAGCCTGTACCTTCTCTGGGTCCATTTTTAGACCTTCTGCTGAAACTACAAATCCCAAATACACTAACTGTTTCTTCACAAAACTGCACTTCTTCAAATTAATCAACAATTTCTCATCTCTCAATTTTTTAAACACCATATGAATATGCATCATATGTTCCTCCAATGTCTTGCTAAAATTCAAAATATCATCTAGGTAAACAGTGACAAATTTACCCAGAAATTCTTTCAGAACCTCTTTCATGAGCCGCATGAAAGTGCTCGGTGCATTGGTTAGCCCAAAAGGCATGACTAACCACTCATACAGTCCTTCCTTTATCTTGAAGGCAATCTTCCATTCATCTCCTTCTCTGATCCAAATCTGGTGATATCCACTCTTTAGATCTATCTTTGAGAAATACATAGCTCCACTCAAACAGTCCATAATATCATCCATTCGTGGCAATAGAAACCTATACTTGATTGTGATCTTGTTTATTGCTCTGGAATCTGTACACATCCTCCATTCTCCATTCTTCTTTGGTGCTAATACCACTGGTACAGCACAGGGACTCAGACTCTCTTGAATCAACCCCTTCTGCAATAACTTGTGTACTTGTCTGTTCAACTCTTCACTTTCTGCCGGTGTCATTCTGTGTGCTGCCTTGTTTGGAAAACTGGCCCCTAGAATCAAATCCATATGATGACTGATCTTCCTTACCGGTGGTAATCCATCAGGTACATTATCAGATAAAATATTTTGAAACTCATTCAACAAATCTACAACCTCTACAGGTACATCCTCTACTTCTTCTTTACCAGCTTTTGGAGTTAAAACAAAACACACATGCTCATGCCTCATACCATCTAAGAATTTTCTTCCATCAACAAATGTTATTCTTGCATTACCACATACCTTTTTTTTGGTCTCCTTCAATGGCTTTAGCTTATGTCGCACTCCATCCTTTGTTAGAGAATAGGTATTCGCACGACCATCGTGTACAGCACATCTGTCAAACTGCCATGGTCTACCCAACAACATATGACATGCATCCATAGAGATGATATCACATAGTACCTCATCTTGGTACCTGCCAATCTTGAATTTTACCAGGCACCGTTCACTGACCATGACCTTGTGGTCATCTTGCACCCAGGTAATCCGATATGGATGTGGGTGTTTCTGTCTCTTGAGCTTCAACTTTGTCACCATCTCTTCTGACACTAAATTGTCAATGCTTCTACTATTGATAATCACATCACAGCATTTACCCTCACACTTGCATCTAGTGTGAAACAGGCTCCTCCTTTGTCTAGGTTCGTTCTCACCACTCAGCAAGACTCTTCTATTAATTAGCATTTCTCCTCTTTCAGCATCTTCAAAATTTGATGATCTAGCATCTTCATCTACATGTGCAACTCTGGCCTAGCCTTCATTTCTTCTGTCTGTTCTACCTTGGCACTGAGGATATTCAAATGCCCTATGACCTTCTTCTCCATAGTGAAAACATGTTCCACGGAAGCCTCCTCTTCTTGAAGCTTGTCCTCTTCCTCTTCCCCTCTGATCTCTATTATTCTGATCTTGGAAATGATTGGAATTGTTTCCTCTCTGATTTTGGCTACTACTAGCCTCATCCTTCTTTTTTAGATCTTCATTTCGGCCACCATATGACCATCCACCAGATCTTCCACCATGACCTCTTCCATTTTGTCTGCTCTCAAACTTCTTGTTCATCTTTTCCTCTACTTTTAGGGCAAACTGGTATGCCTCCTCAATACTGTTCATTTGAACTAGATTCAACTCCTCTTGAATGCTTGGCCTTAACCCATTAAGGTATGAGGCAACTTTCTCCTTATTAGCTTCTGCATGGCTTGTTCTGATGAGGAGTTGATAGAAATCCTCTGTATACTCCTGAACAGATCTTCCTGCTTGCTTCAAACTTTGCATTTTCTTTAATAGGTCAAGCTCATAATCAACAAGAATGAACTGTCACTTCAATTTATCCACCATCCAATCCCATCTTGTGATTTTATCTTTCCCTCTTCTATTTCACTCCAATTGAATTTCTTGCCACTAGATCTTCGCATGACCTTTCAGTCTGGCCTTCGCAAATTTGACCCTATCAAGATCCTCAACATCTTCATACTCAAAATATTCATCACAGTCATTGATCCAGTCGATCAATTCCTCTTGGTTAAGATTTCTAGAAAATGTAGGAACCTCAATCTTAGGTCTTTTCCCAATCTTGGAAATCGCCCAAAAAAGTCTTTCTTCCTCCTTGTTCACAATTTTACCTTCTCCTTCATGATATTCTTCTTCAGCTTTATCCTCGCTTTCATCTCTAACATTAAGATTCATTCCTCTACGAATCTCTTCTTGCAATGCTCACACTTGTCTATGCATCTCTCTAACCTCAGGTGTCACAACACTAGCTCTTCTGCCATGTTCTCTTCATGGAGGCATTTTTGTGATGCGCACTGAACACCTAGCCCCGATCCTGGTGCAAACTGCCTCACAGTTGGCGATCTATTTACACACTTAAGAACCTGGCTCTGATACCACTTGATGAAGGGTGCTCCCCTTAATACCACAAACACATAATAGAAATAGAGAAATAACAACAATAATATGCAAGAACAAAAAATTGGCTTCTTATTATCTCCACAAATGTGGAATTACAAACTTTCAGAATTACAATATTATGTAGGACAAAGCCTCAGATCAATACCTAGATCTACTACCCAAAACTGCCCTAGACAACACTACGACCTTCTTTATATAGGCAATTCCCACTGTCTGAGAAGGTTCTAGAAATTTAGCCCTTAGGGCCAACCAAACTTAGAATTATTTTATTTTAACAATTTATTACATCAAAGTCAGCTCAAAATA
Organism: Chamaecyparis obtusa; assembly: GCA_027943335.1. NCBI lineage: Eukaryota > Viridiplantae > Streptophyta > Pinopsida > Cupressales > Cupressaceae > Chamaecyparis > Chamaecyparis obtusa. Next base: position 182,926 of record BSBK01003685.1, on the reverse strand, counting down.
TATTTTGAAATCCAAACAGAAATTTTGAAAAAAAATTATTTTCTGCCATTTCAGGTGACCCAACTTTCGAGGACAATAAGTCATCACCCGTTGACCCGATTGTCTTTTATAACCCCATTCTAGAAATTCCACGAAGCACACTAAAGGCTTGACCTATGCAAAGCACCCGTCACCTAAATTTTCAACCTCATCTGGGGCCTCTAAAGCTTTCAAAACTGAGTTCAAAGTTTCTGTACCCTGCTGCCAATACTGAAAATCTTCAATATCTTCAAAACTAGAACTAATCTAGCCATGAAGCTTTGATGGCAAGCTGATATGACTGAGATGAACCTCCACATGTAAAATTAGAACATTCTGAGATCGTAAGACCAACTTACTAAAAATAGCCAGTTTCCATAAATAGAAACTCTACACAAGATAGCCCTTACTGAATACAAAAATAGAAATATTTTGAAATATTTTTGGGTGATGCAAGATTGCTCTTACACCCAGGATGCTCCTGCATCAAAATAGTTTTAGAGAGTAGACATATGTGTTAGGATTTGATGATAACACCATAAGATTGATAGGATAGTTTGTAAGGCATCCTATTCAGATTGCATGTAGTTTGTAAGACATTCTATTGTATTTCATTGAAATCTTCCTGTGGATTTATATTCAGACTCTTTTACCCAATGGAATAGGCACTGGCTAGATGTTTGTTATACAATCATCTTTCTGTCATCAAACATAAAATATCATTACCATTTCATTTTAGTTTCTAAGTTTATGCACATCGTGAAAGGACTGCATATAGGTAATCCAGTTCACATTTGGTGATTCCTTAAAGAAAGAATCAGAGGTTAGCCTTCCTTGAGTTGTACTCATAAAAAGAAGAAGGATCCATATCCTTATCCCATTGTTCATGCTTTTACATTTGTAATTTCTCTTGTCATATTCTGTAACAGGTTGTTCTCAGCTGTTTACAAAATCATCTTTCTTTGGAGTAGATTTGAGTAATACAATAGCATGACAGTGAAGACCAAATCCATCAATCAAAAGCTTACTTGAAATATAGTAACCTATTCATAGGCAATACCTACCTGAGTCCTATGGAGCTCAAAGCAGAAGGAGGATCTTATCCAATCCTCATTAATTAGGCTTTTCTTGCAAGCTTAGAGTCCCTTTTAATTAAGAATCAAGCCAATATCTTGCCAAGTTTGACCCTACAAGAAAAATCCCTAACAAATTGGTGACTCTGCTAGGGATTAGTGTTGAAATAAAAAAAGTGACACAAGTTCCAAATTGAGTTTGACTCATGGCCTATTTTTTCATAAATCTAGTCATCTACCATATCCAGTTGAGAAAACAGTTATAAATCTTTGTAAATCTGAAAGTTCTTCAGATCATGTTTACTAGCTTGGTTGTTGTTGTTATTAAGAAGAATTTCTGAATATCTTCTTGGTAAAAGAAATGTGTCAAATTCTATTGACTTGCTAAAAGTATGTTGTCCTTGTTGAAACCCAACTTGTCCTTGTTCTATTAAGGTTCTATATATTCTCACAGTAGTAGGTGGTGACTCTGAAAGATCTCTGCACCCATGTGCACTTAGATGAAAGAAAATTTATGATCAGTTGGGAACACTTGCAGCAAGGATCTAGTGGATGCTTGAAAGATTCAATGGTGGAAGACAAAATCAAAAAGAGGTTCAGAAGGACAACAACAAAAAGAATTTCCTAGGTATTCCTCAAAAGGTTTTATGAAATAAATTTTTTTCCTTGCCAAGTGAAGAAGTCACTAAAAGAAGGAATATAGATTAGAAGCCTTTGGTCATACTTCTGGTTTTACATCTTTTTAAATCATCAAGTTCAGAAGTATGGAATGGTCTTGTGTGAAGTGATTGCATGATCGGATAAAAATCTTTGTGAAAAAGATGTGTTGATGATAAGCAGTGCAATGGAGATTTTAGATCCAATAGATCATTATATGTTTTTTGTATCTGAAAGTTGTCCAGCAGATCTTGAAGAAATTCAAAAGGATATTGCATTGTTAAATCAAAAAATACATGACCAAACTATATTATTTTTGAAAAGACATGTAGGAGAGATAAGTGAAGAATCCATATATGTGTTCTATGAGAAGTTTTCTAATGCATATGATAAGTTGCTGGAAGGGATGGAACTCTAAGAGTCTGCATATTTTCATTTATTCTTAGAACTTTATATGCCTCAGTCAGTTTAATGGTCTACAAAGTGTAAAGAGGAAGTCATTGAACTTGTTAAAAAATGGATAAATGAGTTTGAAGAATGTGAATCTGAAAGTATTAGTGATGCTGACTCTAGCTATGATGAAAATGCTTACTATGATGCTGATAGTGAAATAGATGAATACCAAGATGTCACACAAGAAGATCTAGTTGCGGGTGTTTTTGTTGAATTCAAAGATTTGTTTTATTATCAGCATGGTAGGATAGACTTCTATTCTTAGAATAGGGAGGAGTTTTGTGATCAGAAAGAGAGCAATTATTATGCAGATGAGAGTAAATGTGATGAATCTTTTGTTTAAAATAGTGTGATCCAAGAGACTTCAATCTTTGTTCCCAATGAACAAGATATTTGCAATAGCAAAGAAAAGTTTGAAGCCAATGAAAGTGAAGTCCAAAGTTCATTGAGCAGTAAAGAAATATCAGAATTGCTAGCTGTTGATTTTCAGAGGTATGCCTCAAATGTGGATTTTACTTTGGGGTATCTAATTGATATATGTTTTGACACTGATAATGAGGCATGTATTCAAAATGATGAAGACAATGATTCATGTTTACATGAATACTCCTCATATAATAAGTTTGCAAAAGAAGTGAATGAAGACCATAGCAGTGTGTTTTCCTGTCATGAAGATTCTAACGATGAACAAGTTTCTTGTTCGGTTTCTTTTCCTTCTTTTGATAAGTATGATAATGATTGTGACAGTGATGGAGATAGTAAATTTAGTGATAAAGATGATGGTGTTGATCAGTTGTCTTTGTGTCACAATTATCATGAAGATGGTTTTCACTTAGTTTACAATTCAGATTGTGAATACATCCTCGAGGAACCAAGTCATTCAATGGATGAAGTATCCCATAAAGATAAATCTGAAGATCTATTTCATTTTCAGCCATGTGAGTTTTTAGCAATGTATGACGTTCATTACTACTTATTTTTTGATGCATTGCTGGATAAACTTTATATTTTCAGTCCTCAACATGAAAAGGTCCAAGATGTTCCATATTTTTTGGAATATGTGAAGGTTGGTTGTGACTAGAAGAATGTGGGTCGTGATAGGTACAAAATTATCTTCCAGCTCAAATTTTCTCATATATGTTGGCAGCCTGCTTATCAAAAGTTTTTCAAGCGGTTGGTTGCACATATGGATGAAAATCATATGTTTGACAGAGGTAAACAATGATTCTAGTTTGAGGCTTTGGGCATTTTGTAAATAATTTCCCTGTATGTACAATTTCTTTGTTTTCAATTGTGTGTTTATTTTCAGTTGGGTTCCCATTTTTTCAAAAGAGGTGTCAGGAAAGAAGGGTGAAAAAAAGAGAAGTTGAAAATTTGGATTTGATTTTTACAGGGTTGTCTGCTTGTACCATGAGATTTTGAGGTTCTCTACATGCCCTCATGGGGCATACGTCCACAATCAGAGCCATTGTTGGTACTCAAAAATGCAACATGGGTTTTGATTACCATGTTAAAATTTTGCAATTTAAAGCTCTTTAAATTCTTTTCATGCATATGTACCCAACTGTCATTTCGAAGCTTATGAGGTGTTCTAGGTGTTGAACACACTTCATTCAGTATATGCATGCATTATATGATGTTACTTTATCATCCCAAATCATTCGATGAAGTCCCATTTTGAGCAAGTGTCAAATTGCATAATTTTGTTTAAATGTCAAATCACTGTCGGAGGCCCTATTCAGTTGATTGTATCTTTCTCCCAAAGATTTATCATAATGTGCTAGTGGTTGCATCATATTGTAGACATGGGAATGAGTCATCATGTTAATTTTCAGCTCCCCATGTGCCCATTTAGTCACTTTGTCGGAGTCATTCTATTTGCAGAATGTTAATGTTTTCTGAATGTGCATTATTTGGATTTCCAACCACGTTCTTTATCATAACTAAAAAAATACAAACTGGGTCGGGCTAAATTTTACATATGTTTAAGATGGCTATGTTTACATTGTATAACCAAAATTTTAGAAAAATTCAATTTGAAAATCAAAAGTTATGGTTCTCTGAGTACCGAAAGCCATAAAAAATCAACATTTTCTTCATAAAAATTTGTCCCACATTGCTCCCAATTTCAAAATTTGAAATGTTTATATTCAAATCTACAAAAATATGAAGTAAATCAAATAGAAAAGGCTATGCTTGTCCATGCTTGTGCATCTACCTTGGTTTCTGTGCCAGTGGGCCTAGAAAAAAATTTGTTTAAAAAATGCTAGCGAAAAATGCTAAGTCTCCAAATCTTCAAATGCTAATGGTTAAGTCACTAACATTTAGAGATCTAGAGACTAGTTAGTCTCCAAATCTCATAATGCTAGTGGTTAAGTCACTAACATTCAGAGATCTAGAGACTAACTAGTCTCCAAGTCTCTGAATGCTAGTGGTTAAGTCACTAACATTCATACATCTAGAGACTAACTAGTCTCCAAGTCTCTCAATGCTAGTGGTTATGTCACTAACATTCAGAGATCTAGAGACTAAAGCTAGTCGCCAAATCTCTAAGTACCTAGATCTCCAAATAGAGTTAGTCTCCAGATCTCCAAATGAAAAATAAAGAGAGAAAATCAATTTGAGATTTGGAGACTAGTCTCCAAATCTCCAAGTCTCCAAATCTCTAGATAATTATTCAGAGATCTAGACACTAAAGTTAGTCTCCAAATCTCATAATGAGAAAAAGTGATTATGAGATCTAGAGACTAGTCTCCAAATCTCCAAATAGCTATTTAGAGATCTAGAGACTAAAGTTAGTCTCTAAATCTCATAAAGAAAAGTAAAGAGAGGAAATGATTATGAGATTTAGAGACTAAAGGGATGAGAAGATGACAAGTGGCAAGTTCTAGTGGTATGTGCAGATTTTAAAGATTATAAAAGATTTAAAAAGTCATAAAGTTGAAACATTTGAGAATTTTTAAAAAGTTTTAATGATAGAGCTGTTCACGGGAAAATGTCTGGGAGATCTATTTTTTATCAAAATATGACAGTATAATATGTTTTCAGAAATGTCAGAAGATGACCGATGCAATGATAATAGTTAGAACTAGATCAGATCAAGTTACTGAGAGCAGTAAGGGCTTTTAAATCCATGACCAGATTTTGGAGAGATTTTTCTTCTTCAAAAATTGATTGATTTTGCAAATCCAGCGGGAAGAATGATTCAAATTTTTAGTGGATGAAAAGATCAGAGGGTACAAAGGATTGAATTTCAAGGAAGAGTAAAGGACAAAGAAATCAGATTTCTACTAGATGAGGAGATTTTATGGAAAAAAGGACAAATTTATCAGATTTTGAAGATGCTCGTGAAGATCAGATTTTTAGAGAAGACAAGAGATTAGATTCTAGATTGGACAGGAGTTGGTCAAGTACAGATTTTAGGGTTTCTTCTTCTTTTTTTTATTCTCTTCTCTTCTTAGTTGTAAGGGTTCTTGGTTCCTATTCTTTTTGGGTTCCATTTTCCTATGATTGCTCTGTTGTGAGCATGTCCCTTAATGGTGAATATTGAATATCTTACTGTAGAGCAAATTTCCCTGTCTTGTGTCTAAATTTCAAAAATTTCAAGCTTTGTATGTATTGAGATAGGCTCATTTTCAATAAGATACAGTGCAATTTCTATCTTACATGGTTATTGTCTCTTTACTTTGTATTTTGCTCTTATATGTTTTATTTGTAAGGCATCTGAAAACATACCAACTACAAGGTAGTTTGTTTAATTATTTGTGAGTTTCTCTCAAGGAGAGGATTAAATTTCATAAATAGTTTTAGAGAGTAGAAATATGTGTTAGGATTTGGTGATAACACCATAAGATTGACAGGATAGTTTGTAAGGCATCCTATCCAAATTGCATGTAGTTTGTAAGGCATTCTACTGTATTTCCTTGAAATCTTCCTATGGATTTATATTCAGACTCTTTTGCCCAATGGAATAGGCACTGGCTAGATGTTTGTTATACGATCATCTTTCTGTCATCAAACATAAAATATCATTACCATTTCATTTCAGTTGCTAAGTTTATGCACATTGTGAAAGGACTACATCCAGGTAATCCAGTTCACATTTGGTGATTCGTTAAAGAAAGAATCAGAGGTTAGCCTTCCTTGAGTTGTACTCATAAAAAGAAGAAGGATCCATATCCTTATCCCATTGTTCATGCTATTACATTAGTAATTTCCCTTGTCATATTCTGTAACAGGTTGTTCTCAGCTGTTTACAAAATCATCTTTCTTTGAAGTAGATTTGAGTAATACAATAACATGACAGTGAAGACCAAATCCACTAATCAAAAGCTTACTTGAAATATAGTAACCTATTCATAGGCAATACCCACTTGAGTCTTGTGGAGCTTGAAGCAAAAGGAGGATCTTATCCAGTCCTCATTAATGAGTGTTTTCTTGCAAGTTTGGAGTCCCTTTTAATAGAGAATCAAGCCCATATCTTGCCAAGTTTGACCCTACAAGAAAAATCCCTAACAAGATCCTCCTACACTTTGAGCCTTAATGCTCAGGCGGGTGTACCCTTGATTCACTTCTTCAAAGGAATCATAAAATGTTATACCAATATACTCTTTACTAACTGATTTAAGGATTTGATCATTTAATTCTTTTGTGTGTGGTTGATGATAATGAAATGCCTCTAGAGGATGGACCAGTGCCTTAACCTAGGGCAAAGAGTCATCCAATTACATACATCAACTGAAGATCTTAAATCAAACATTGCTGGGCTTAGGATAAGTGCTTTGCCTACTACCCCTCTCCCTTAAACACAAAGACATCAGTTTCTTACTTGGTTGTAAACTCACTAAACTCACCTAAAAGACTTTAATCCTAACTTTGTTAGGAACTCAGAGATGACTTCACAATACTCTTTGTTTACCATATGCTAATACACTTTGTAACACTAACATATATGAGCTCAAAACTGAAACAAGAAGACATACATAGATGCTAGATTGGAACTCAATAGTATTCTCATTAACCTATTTAGGATCAATATATAATCAAAGCAACACAAGGATAGGAAAAAGACCCAAAATCTAGCTCCTTTTTCAGTATAATACCATCAACAACTAGGGACCAAAAGAATGTTTTGGAACCCTCACTAAGTCAAAAATTCTACAATATATACCCCCTAGTCATCTTGGAATCCTTAAAGAGGATTCATCAAGCTAGGGATGACTAGGGTTAGGGTTTCACCCACTAAACCCATTAGAAATGGTCACAAATTTATTACAGGGGAAGAAACCCAGGCAACTAGGAGAAGGTAGATCTCGGAGTGATTCCAATCATGACAAATCTCACTGAGGAGGTACTAAGAACCACAAAAATGCCCAAAATGTCAACCTATTCGACCACCTACAACATGCCTCAAGCACAACAATTATAGTACAGACCCCTGTAAATGATCATGGAATACCTTGGACCGCACTATAATAGCAAGCACCACCAAAAAAATCAAATTCGGTCGTGAAAGCATTCAATTCTAGTCCTTTCTATTGCTGAACAACCTTCAGCAAATTTGAATTTAAAAAACAACAGTCATTTCCAAGCCCCATCAGCAAATCGGTGGTCGATATTTAAATCTGAGCCAACTTTAAGTCGTGACCATCTAATTAGTCCTATTCATCGTCTTTATGTTCTTAACTCAACTGCTAGCCTCAGGTTAACTCCTAGCAACTACGCGATAATGCTTTTTCCTATTTGTAGAAAGAAAACCTAACTCACCACTTAACCCCGTGAATTGGTGACCAAAGGATTTTAACTCATCCCAGCTACATCTGGTGAACTGGTGACCAAAGGCTTTTGTTAGTTCGTGAAGAACTTTATCTATCTGCCAAATAGTTTAGCGATTACGTGAATACACACTCGCTGAATCTCTAGCCATTTTAGAATATCACCATCTCATTTTGTGAATGAGTGAAAAGCATTGAAAATTTTCAGAAATGCCAAAAGACTGAGGCAATTTTAATGGATCCACATAAGAAGATCGACAGTTGTCTCATCTTCGCATAGACCTCCAAGATTCTACCAAATCATAAGACAACTGTCGATCTGAGAATCTTTCCCTGCCTTGACAACCCTCTGAAAAGAAATGAAATCAACACTTGTCTTAAGATCATAATTGTCAGAGAAAACCCATCAGATTACATGCTGACTGTTGATGCTCTGTCATTGTCAGAACCCACTGAGCCTTGAAATACCTGTCCCCACTGACAACATGCCCAGTCATTCACCCGTGAACCAATTACAACTTTCCATATCAACACACCAGGCATGTGGACTCACCGCACTTTATCCCCTCTGAGAAAGATTGAATCAATAGTCAGCGCATGATCTTAAGCCTCTGACAGATCCCATAAGATCATGCACCTGTCGTTGATTTTTTGACAATGTTAGGACCCTCTGAGGCATCTGGAAACTAGGTCCCACTAACAGCTACCAATGTGTTGATACATGGAGCAATAAGATGCCACCATTTGTGCATACGTGTCACTTTAGACCCACATGTTCAAAGTGCTATGTCATAAAGAAAATCAATAGCCATCGCAAAAGTGCATAGCTCTGACACATCTCAAGAGAACATATGACCACCATTAATGGAGATGGTGTTAGAAAGCCTGGGCTCGGAGACCACATGAATACGGGACTAAAGAAAAGAAACCACCACGCCAAGTTGCCAATTGTTAAGAGATAAGCCACTAGGAACAAGAGAATATGTGAACATTGTGTTCACCCAATCGCTGGAAGAAAAAGATAACCACCAGCAAACAAGCAAACCAGTGACAAACATGCATTCGCTAAATCACCAAACAGAAAGACTAACCCCCCGAGGATTAAACAAATAAGCAACAATCTAGGAAAGAAATGTGCACATGCATTTAACAAGACTTAAGTGACCTAAAAAGGTAAAGACAAATTAGAACAGGGCCAGGGCATTCCAAAGGGTTTTAAATGTAATGACTAGTTTTTTGAATATTATGCTTAGGGCTTTAGCTAGAGACATGAAAAATAATACAGAGACTAGGGGAAAGATAATGAAGCCATAATTTTTTTTGCATGTGCAAACAAGATGAAGACACACCTACTATGTTTAGGACTACGTTATTGGTTAATCAAAAAGAATGAGAAGACTATCATTGATGAGGATAAGATTGAAGATTGTACTAATGAGGAAAGAGATATATTCATGTGTAACATGCTTTCTAGAGAAGAACTCTTATCAGCCCTTCTAGAGAATGAGAAGAGTCAAGTAAAATATCTAAAGACATCTCATGAAATTTGGTTAGATTTACAGTCTACTTTTAAAGGTGATGAACATGTTAAGAAAGTCATATTACATAATTGGATTTGTGCATTTGAAGATATAAGAATGATGGAAGATGAATCTGTTAGAAGCTATATTGGTAGAATGTCAAAGATTGTTGCAGGTATAAAATCTTGTGGAGAAACAAAGACTGAGAATGAAGTGATATGGAAAATTCTAAGGACATTAACTCCTACATTCAAGTAGACAACACAGATGATTGAATAAGTTATACCTTGTACTACAAACCTCGTGAGAGAGACTCTTCTTGAAAGATTGGAAGTAGAAGAGATGAACTTGGGGCTGTCAAGAGACTTACCTAGAATGGAGACAACATTCAGTGCTCTTAGTGTTTGTCCTACTTTGTCAAGAAGCATAAGTGTGAGCGGAGACTATGCTAGCAGAAGTAGATCAAGAAATGAAGAAGACATGAAGATTGAAGAAGGTATTTCCTTTCTTGTGAAGAGAGAACCAGATGGTAAGAAATTTTTTAAATGTTGGACTTGTCAAGAATATGGTCATTTTGCATCTAAATATCCTAAGAGAGTTAAGAAGTATAGAAAGAACTTTAAGCCTAGAAGATCTAAAGAATGTTATTATGAAAATGATGCAGAACTTGAAGCTGGTGTGGAGAAAACCTTAAGTGAAAGTGATACTGAGAATAATGATGATATAGGATTTGTGGCAATTAAAGAAGAAAATCTTGAAACTAAAACTAAGGAAGAAAAAGTTTTAGTTTCCCAAGTAGAAAAGAAATACAATCAGATTACAGAGAGTGGTTGTTCACATCATATGACTAGAGACATGAAAAAGTTCATAAAGTTTAACAATTATGATAGAGGAGTTGTTAGAGTTGGAAACTATGCACCTTGTTTGATTAAGGGTATAAGATCTATTACTCTTGATGGAAAGACTAATACTAGTGATGTTTACTTTGTAGATGGTTTGAAACATAATATTTTTAGTGTTGGATAGCTAGTGGATAAGGGATATCAAGTTTGGTTTACTGAGAAAAATTGTGTGATAAAAGACAAGGATGGTAATTTGATTGGTACTAGATCTAGAACTAGAGGTAATGTATTTCAGTTAAATCCTACTAAGATGACATGTTTGATTACTAAAATTGATGACAGTTGGTTATGACACATAAGATTTTGTCATATAAATTTTGATAACATTGTCAAAGTGAGTACTAAACTTGCAGTAAGATATTTGCCTAAAATTATGAAGTCTACTAACATGATTTGCAAGGAATGTGTGATGGCTAAATGGAAGATAAGCTCATTTCCTAGAAAGAAGTTTACAATGGCAGAGAAGTTGGAGATTGTTTATACTGATTTGAGCGGTCCTACAAGGACTAGATGATTCTATGGAGAAAGGTACTTAATGACTCTTGTTGATGATTTTACAAGAATGATGTGGATTGCATTTCTTAAAGAAAAATCTGAAGCATTTGATAAGTTTAAGATCATTAAGAACAAAGTTGAGAATGAATTTGGAATGAAGATTAAATGTTTGAGATTAGATAGAGGTGGAGAGATTACTTCAAAATAATTTAACATTTTTGGTGAAGTGAATGGTATTAAGAGACAACTTTCATCCCCTAGGACACCTGAACAAAATGGTATTGTAGAAAGAAGGAACAGATCAGTGACTAAAGTAGCAAGAGCTATGTTATTTAAGAAAGACTTGGCGAAGATATTCTAGAGAGAAGCAGTGAACACAACAGTGTATACAATGAATAGAGTACAAATCAGAGCAGATATAGACAAGACACCCTATGAACTATGGTTTGGACATGCACCATCAGTTAAGTATTTTAAAATTTTTGGAAGCAAATGTTATATTAAGAAAGATGATGACATTGGAAAGTTTGATCCTAGAAGTGATGAAGGTATATTTCTTGCATATTAATTGAAGAGAAAAACTTATAGATGTTACAATAAGAGAACTAAGACTATTGTTGAGAGCACAAATGTTAAAGTTGATGAAAAGTTAAAAATTTAGGAAAGAATGCTTGATTATGAATCAGATGAAGAAGCTCATCCTAAACCTAATCAAGAGATCACTGAATTATTTTATGAAACTGACAGTGATTTGTTGAATGAAAGTCACAATGAAGAAACCATTGAAGAACCTACAACAGAAATAAGTACTAAGACAGTGATACCTAATAGGAATCTAACAAGGAATCATCCTGTTGAGCAGATTATTGGCTGCATAGACAAAGGACTTTAGACTTGAAATAAGGTACAAGAACAATTATGTTTGATTTCTCAAATTGAACCTAAATCTACTAGTGAATCTTGTGAAGATGAACATTGGATTAAATCCATGAAAGAAGAATTGGATCAGATTGAAAAGAACAAGACATGGCAATTGGTCCCTATACCTAAAGATAAGAATATTATAGGAATAAAATGGGTATTCAGAAACAAGATGAATGAACAAGGAGAAGTAGTAAGGAACAAAGCAAGATCGGTATGTAAAGTATACTCACAGCAAGAAGGAATTGACTATGAAGAAACTTTTGCACCAGTAGCAAGAATTGAAGTAGTAAGAATGTTTTTGGCTTATGCAGCATACAAGAAATTCAAAGTGTATTAGATGGATGTGAAGTCAACATTTCTAAATAGAGAATTGGAAGAAGAAGTCTACATTAGGCAGCCTGAAGGTTTTCATTTAACTGAAGAAAGAGACATGGTATGTAAACTGAAGAAAGCTTTATATGGACTAAAGCGAGCATCTAGAACTTGGTATATGAGATTGATTAAGTATTCGTTGAAATTAAGATTTACAAAAGGAACAACTGATAGAAACCTGTATACAAAAGAAATTGAAAATGGTTTATTGGTTGTTATTTTTTTTTATGATATTATCTTTGGAGGAGAAGATGAATCCAGTGATAAATTTGCAGATGAAATGAAGACTAAATTTGAAATGAGTATGATTGGTGAAATGAAATACTTTTTAGGATTGCAGATACCATAGAACAATGATGCTATCTTTGTAAGTCTTACAAAGTACTTGAATGATTTATTGAAGAGATTTGGAATGGAGAACTGTAAACCAGTTGGAACCCATATGGTAACTGGACACAAGTTATGTAGCATAGATGAGACTCCTACAGTAGAACATAAGAAGTATAGATCTATGATTGGAGGATTAAAAATTTGACTCATACAAGACCTAATATAGCACATTCAGTTGGAATTATATCAATATTTCAAGCTGAACCTAGAGAATCACATTATGAAAAAATAAAGAGGATACTGAGGTACTTAAGAGGCACAATTGAGTATGGATTGTGGTATGAAAAATTTGATGATTTTACCCTATGTGCATATAAAGATGCTGATTGGGGACGCAGTATTGATGATAAAAAGAGCACCAGTGGTGGAGCATTTTTCCTTGGAGGAAGATTAGTTTCTTGGATAAGAAAGAAGCATAATTATATTTCACAAAGCATAGAAGAAGCAGAGTATGTAGCAATAGCAAACAATTGTAATCAAATAATTTTGATGAAACAAATGCTGAAGGATATTGGAATAAAATTTTTTGATCCTGTTGTTATACATTGTGATAACACCAGCACAGTTAGTATGTCTAAGAACCTTGTGTCACACTCTAAGACAAAGAATATGATGAAGGGTGCTCCCCTTAATACCACAAACACATAACAGAAAGAGAGAAACAACAACAATAATATGCAAGAACAGAAAAATTGGCTTCTTATTATCTCCACAAATGTGGAATTACAAACTTTCAGAATTACAATATGCAAAGCCACATGGGCATTCCCTTACAATATTCTGTAGGACAGAGCCTCGAACTATTACCCAGAACTATTCTGAACTGCCTAAGACAATAATACAGCCTTCCTTATATAGGCAATTTTACACCGCCTGGGAAGGTTCCAGAATTTTAGACAATAAAGCCGACCAAACTTAGAATTATTTTATTTTACATTTTATTACATCATAGTCGGCTCAAGATAACCTTTGAAACCCGAACAAAAATTTTGAAGAAAATTATTTTCTGCCATTTCGGATGGCCCAACTTTCGAAGACCATAAGTTATCACCAGTTGACCCGATCAGCTATTATAACCCCATTTCAAAAACGTCACGAAGCGCTCTACAGGCTTGACTGGCGCAAGCACTCTTCACCCAAATTTTTGACCTCATCCGAGGCCTCTAAAGCCTTCAAAACTGAGTTCAAAGTTTCTGTACCCTACTGCCAATACCGAAAATCTTCAATATCTTCCAATATACACTTGATCTGGCAATGAAACTTTACTGGCAGACTTATATGACCAAAATCAACCTCCAAGAAAGAAATCAGATCATTCTAAGCACATACAAAAATTACCAAAAATAGTAACTTTCCATAAATAGCAACTCTGCACAAAATAGCCCTTATTGAATATAAAAATAGAAATATTTTTGGGTGATGCAAGATTGCTCTTACACCTAGGATGCTCCTGCATCAGACACCCAGGGTAATTTGAGAAGTGAGCCTGTCACGACTCAGGTGTGCAGAGGAAAACCAAGACGGTTAACCTCTACCCTTGTTAGCCATGATGAATCTTCAACAGGTCATCTTTTCCACTTGACCAAATATTCTTCATATGTCCTGTTCCTTGTGCTTCTACCAACATGACTGTCCAGTATATCCTCGATCTCCTTAGTGTCTAAACTAGTTGCTGGAATACTCCATTGTGCTGCTGTGATCTCATCTTCAACACCTCCTTCATGATACTCTGTCAGATCTGAAATGTTTAACACTGGTGAAATATTTAGCTCAGTAGGCAATTCTACCTCATATGCATTTCCTGAATCATGTTTCTTCAGTATCCTACATGGTCCAAACTTCTTCATTTTCAGCTTGTTATATGTACTAACTGGAAACCGCTCCTTCCACAAATGAACCATGACTTCATCACGAACCTGAAATTCCTTATACCTCCTTTTCTCATCTGTCTTACCCTTATACTGTGTGTTCATCTTGGTAATATGCTTCCTCACCTCCCCATGGATGTTCTTCAAGTGTTTTGCAAAATCTTTAGCTTCAGCACTACTTATTTCTCCTTTATCTATCTTCCTCAATTCAGATGCATTTCTTGGACTACTTCCATATACAATCTGGAATGGTGATTTACCAGTGCTCATGTTGATAGAATTATTGTATGCAAATTCTACCTGTGGTAAAATCAAATCCCATCCTATTGGCTTATCTCCAACCAAGCCTCTCAGCAAATTTCCCAAACTCCTATTCACCACCTCTGTCTGTCCATCAGTCTGTGGATGATGTGATGAACTAAACTTCAAATCTATCTTTAACTTCTTCCACAATGTACGTTAGAAATATCCAACAAACTTAATGTCCTGATCTGAAACTATGGTCTTTGGCAAACCATGAAGTCTCACTACTTCTCTGAAAAACAATTTTGCTATATGAACAACATCATTAGTCTTCTTGCAAGGAATGAAATGTACCATCTTTGAGAATCTGTCAACTACCAAAAACATTGAATCGTGTCCCTGCTGAGTCCTTGGTAAACCAAGAACAAAGTCCATACTGATATCCTCCCAAGGCTTCTCTGGTATAGGTAATGGCTGATACAGCCCTGTATTCTGCTTCACTCCTTTCGCCATCTAACATTAAGATTCATTCCTCTGCGAATCTCTTCTTGCAATGCTCGTACTTGTCTCTGCAGCTCTCTAACCTCAGGTGTCACAGCACCAGCTCTTCTGTCACGTTCTCTTCGTGGAGGCATTTTCATGATGTGCGCTAAAACCCTAACCACGGTCCTGGTGCAAACTACCTCACAGTTAGCGATTTGTTTACACACTCAAGAAAACTTGCTCTGATACCACTTGATGAAGGGTGCTCCCCTTAGTACCACAAACACATAACAGAAAGAAAGAAACAACAACAATAATATGCAAGAACAGAAAAATTGGCTTCTTATTATCTCCACAAATGTGAAATTAACAACTTTCAGAATTACAATATGCAAAGCCACATGGGCATTCCCTTACAATATTCTATAGGACAAAGCCTCAAACTATTACCTAGAACTATTCTGAACTGCCTAAGACAATAATATAGCCTTCCTTATATAGGCAATTTTGCATCGCCTAGGAAGGTTCTAGAATTTTATCCAATAAGGCCGACCAAACTTAGAATTATTTTATTTTACATTTTATTACATCATAGTCAGCTCAAGATAACCTTTGAAACCCGAACAGAAATTTTAAAGAAAATTATTTTTTGCCATTTCGGGTGGCACAACTTTCGAAGACCATAAGTCATCACCAGTTGACCCGATCGGCTATTATAACCCCATTTTAGAAATGCCACGAAGCGCTCTACAAGTTTGACTGGTGCAAGCACCTGTCACCCAAATTTTTGACTTCATCTGGGGCCTCTAAAGCCTTCAAAACTGAGTTCAAGGTTTCTGTACCCTGCTGCCAATACCGAAAATCTTCAATATCTTCCAATATACACTTGATCTGGCAATGAAACTTTACTGGCAGACTTATATGACCAAAATCAACCTCCAAGAAAAAAATCAGATCATTCTAAGCACATACAAAAATTACCAAAAATAGTAACTTTCCATAAATAGCAGCTCTGCACAAAATAGCCCTTATTGAATATAAAAATAGAAATATTTTTGGGTGATGCAAGATTGCTCTTACACCCAGGATGCTCCTGCATCAGACACCCAAGGTAATTTGAGAAGTGAGCCTGTCACGACTCAGGTGTGCAGAGGAAAACTAAGACGGTTAACCTCTACCCTTGTTAGCCATGATGAATCTTCAACAGGTCGTCCTTTCCACTTGACCAGATATTCTTCATATGTCCTGTTCTTTGTGCTTCTACCAACACGACTGTCTAGTATATCCTCGATCTCCTTAGTGTCTGAACTAGTTGCTGGAATACTCCATTGTGCTGCTGTGATCTCATCTTCAACACCTCCTTCATGATACTCTGTCAGATCTGAAATGTTAAACACTAGTGAAATATTTAGCTCAGTAGGCAATTCTACCTCATATGGGTTTCCTGAATCATGTTTCTTCAGTATCCTACATGGTCCAAACTTCTTCATTTTCAACTTGTTATATGTACCAACTGGAAACCGCTCCTTCCGCAAATGAACCATGACTTCATCACCAACCTGAAATTCTTTATACCTCCTTTTCTCATCTGCCTTAGCCTTATACTATGCGTTCATCTTGGTAATATGCTTCCTCACCTCCCATGGATGTTCTTCAAGTGTTCTGCAAAATCTTCAGCTTCAGCACTACTTATTTCTCCTTTATCTATCTTCCTCAATTCAGATGCATTTCTTGGACTACTTCCATATACAATCTGGAATGGTGATTTACCAGTGCTCCTGTTGACAAAATTATTGTATGCAAATTCTACCTATGGTAAAATCAAATCCCATCTTCTTGGCTTATCTCCAACCAAGCATCTCAGCAAATTTCCCAAACTCCTATTCACCACATCTGTCTGTCCATCAGTCTGTGGATGATGTGATGAACTAAACTTCAAATCTGTCTTTAACTTCTTCCACAATGTACGCCAGAAATATCTAACAAACTTAGTGTCCCGATCTGAAACTATGGTCTTTGGCAAATGATGAAGTCTCACTACTTTTCTAAAAAACAATTCTGCTATATGAACAGCATCATTAGTCTTCTTGCAGGGAATAAAATGTGCCATCTTCGAGAATCTGTCAACTACCACAAAAATTAAATTGTGTCACCGTTGAGTCCTCGGTAAACCAAGAACAAAGTCCATACTGATATCCTCCCAAGGCTTCTCTGGTATAGGTAATGGCTGATACAGCCCTGTATTCTACTTCACTCCTTTCGCCATCTGACATTAAGATTCATTTCTCTGCGAATCTCTTCTTGCAATGCTCGCACTTGTCTCTGCAGCTCTCTAACTTCAAGTGTCACAGCACCGGCTCTTCCACCACGTTCTCTTCGTGGAGACATTTTCATGATGCATGCTGAAACCCTAACCACGGTCCTGGTGCAAACTGTCTCACAATCGGCGATCTATTTACACACTCAAGAAAACTTGCTCTGATACCACTTGATGAAGGGTGCTCCCCTTAATACCACAAACACATAACAAAAAGAGAGAAACAACAACAATAATATGCAAGAATAGAAAAATTGGCTTCTTATTATCTCCACAAATGTTGAATTACAAACTTTCAGAATTACAATATGTAAAGCCACATGGGCATTCCCTTACAATATTCTATAGGACAAAGCCTCGAACTATTACCCAGAACTATTCTGAACTGCCTAAGACAATAATACAGCCTTTCTTATATAGGCAATTTTCCACCGCCTGGGAAGGTTCCAGAATTTTAGCCAATAAGGCCGACCAAACTTAGAATTATTTTATTTTACATTTTATTACATCATAGTCAGCTCAAGATAACCTTTGAAACCCGAACAAAAATTTTGAATAAAATTATTTTTTTCCATTTCAGGTGTCCCAACTTCCGAAGACCATAAGTCATCACCAGTTGACCCGATCGGCTATTATAACCCCATTTCAGAAACGTCACGAAGCGCTCTACAAGCTTGACCGGCGCAAGCGCCCGTCACCCAAATTTTGGACCTCATCTGGAGCCTCTAAAGCCTTCAAAATTGAGTTCAAAGTTTCTGTACCCTGCTGCCAATACCAAATATCTTCCAATATACACTTGATCTGGCAATGAAACTTTACTGGCAGACTTATATGACCAAAATCAACTTCCAAGAAAGAAATCAGATCATTCTGAGCACATACAAAAATTACCAAAAATAGTAACTTTCCATAAATAGCAGCTCCACACAAAATAGCGCTTATTGAATATAAAAATAAAAATATTTTTGGGTGATGCAAGATTGCTCTTACACCCAGGATGCTCCTGCATCAGACACCTAAGGTAATTTGAGAAGTGACCCTGTCACGACTCAGGTGTGCAGAGGAAAACCAAGATGGTTAACCTCTACCCTTGTTAGCCATGATGAATCTTCAACAGGTCATCCTTTCCACTTGACCAGATATTCTTCATATGTCTTGTTCCTTGTGCTTCTACCAACACGACTATCCAGTATATCCTCGATCTTCTTAGTGTCTGAACTAGTTGCTAGAATACTCCACTGTGCTGCTATGATCTCATCTTCAACACCTCTTTCATGATACTTTGTTAGATCTAAAATGTTAAACACTAGTGAAATATTTAGCTCAGTAGGCAATTCTACCTCATATCCATTTCCTGAATCATGTTTCTTCAGTATCCTACATGGTCCAAACTTCTTTATTTTCAGCTTGTTATATGTACCAACTGGAAACCACTCCTTCTGCAAATGAACCATGACTTCATCACCAACCTGAAATTCCTTATACCTCCTTTTCTCATCTGTCTTAGCCTTATACTATGCATTCATCTTGGTAATATGCTTCCTCACCTCCCCATGGATGTTCTTCAAGTGTTCTGCAAAATCCTCAGCTTCAGCACTACTTATTTCTCCTTTATCTATCTTCCTCAATTCAGATGCATTTCTTGGACTACTTCCATATATAATTTGGAATGGTGATTTACCAGTGCTCTTGTTGACAGAATTATTGTATGCAAATTCTACCTGTGGTAAAATCAAATCTCATCCTGTTGGCTTATCTCCAACCAAGCATCTCAGCAAATTTCCCAAACTCCTATTCACCACCTCTGTCTGTCCATCAATCTATGGATGATGTGATGAACTAAACTTCAAATCTGTCTTTAACTTCTTCCACAATTTATGCCAGAAATATCCAACAAACTTAGTGTCCCGATCTGAAACTATGGTCTTTGGCAAACCATGAAGTCTCACTACTTCTCTGAAAAACAATTCTGCTATATGAACAGCATCATTAGTCTTCTTGCAGGGAATGAAATGTGTCATCTTCAAGAATCTGTCAACTACCACAAAAATTGAATCGTGTCCCCACTGAGTCCTGGGTAAACCAAGAACAAAGTCCATACTGATATCCTCCCAAAGCTTCTCTGGTATACGTAATGGCTGATACAGTCTTGTATTCTGCTTCACTCCTTTCGCCATCTGACATTAAGATTCATTCCTCTGCGAATCTCTTCTTGCAATGCTTGCACTTGTCTCTGCAGCTCTCTAACCTCAGGTGTCACAGCACCAGGTCTTCCGCCACGTTCTCTTCGTGGAGGCATTTTCATGATGCGCACTGAAATCTTAACCACGGTCCTGGTGCAAACTGCCTCACAGTCAGCGATCTGTTTACACACTCAAGAAAACCTGCTCTGATACCACTTGATGAAGGGTGCTCCCCTTAATACCACAAACACATAACAGAAAGAGAGAAACAACAACAATAATATGCAAGAATAGAAAAATTGGCTTCTTATTATCTCCACAAATGTGGAATTACAAACTTTCAGAATTACAATATGCAAAGCCACATGGGCATTCCCTTACAATATTCTGTAGGACAAAGCCTTGAACTATTACCCAGAACTATTCTGAACTGCCTAAGACAATAATACAACCTTCCTTATATAGGCAATTTTCCACCGCCTGGGAAAGTTCTAGAATTTTAGCCAATAAGGCCGACCAAACTTAGAATTATTTTATTTTACATTTTATTACATCATAGTCGGCTCAAGATAACCTTTGAAACCCGAACAGAAATTTTGAAGAAAATTATTTTCTGCCATTTCGGGTGGCCCAACTTCCGAAGACCATAAGTCATCACCAGTTGACCCGATCGGCTATTATAACCCCATTTCAGAAATGCCATGAAGCCCTCTACAGGCTTGACCGGTGCAAGCGCTTGTCACCCAAATTTTCAACCTCATCCGGGGCCTCTAAAGCCTTCAAAACTAAGTTCAAAATTTCTGTACCCTGCTGCCAATACCAAAAATCTTCAATATCTTCCAATATACACTTGATCTGGCAATGAAACTTTACTGGCAGACTTATATGACCAAAATCAACCTCCAAAAAAGAAATCAGATCATTCTGAGCACATACAAAAATTACCAAAAATAGTAACTTTCCATAAATAGCAGCTCTGCACAAAATAGCCCTTATTGAATATAAAAATAGAAATGTTTTTGGGTGATGCAAGATTTCTCTTACACCCAGGATGCTCCTGCATCAGAATATAGAGATAAAGTATCATGTAGTGAGAGAGAAAGTTGCAGAGAAAGAAGTCAGACTTGAGTACATAAGCACAAAGGAAAAGATTGTAGACATATTTACAAAACCTTTGCCTAAGGATACATTTTAGTATGTGAGAGGTATACTTGGGGTTATACCCCAGTCTACTTTTGAGAAGTGATACAGATTGTTGCATCTGTCCAGTGATATATGAGCCCTATCTTTCTTCTGGACTGGATGGTGGTACTTCCTCTATGGGGGATTATGTGTATCTGAGCTGAGTCATGAGGACTCTAGTGAATGTTTTTTTTTTAACAGTGTCTTTTGACATTGAAGTTGTTATTGACATAATGATGAAAAATCTATCATTGATGTTAATGGGGGAGAAGAATACATGAAAAACCATCTAAAACATCTATTGGAGAGAACTAAACAGGAAAATGAAGCAATATTTGATTGATGAAGAACACTTGAAAGCATTTTCAGAGCAGCAGTGTTGTAGTGATTAGATTTATGGAGCTTGGATGTTTTTTCATCTATGTTGCCATTAATGCCACTGGGGGAGATTGTTAGGAATGAATGCTAAATATATCCTATAGGGGATTATTAGCATCCATTCTATATTAGTTGTTGTTGCATTAATGACTGTGATTTTCATTGATGTCAACACAGTAATCTACTGAAGATTAGCAGAGAAGAAGATAGTGTTTTCAAGTTAGTGCACTTAGGATATTGAAGACGAAGCTATGTGTAGTTGAGGACTTATTCTATGATGTGGTATAATATCATGGTTAAGATCACAAATAGTAATTCATTTATTCATGGAAGTTATGAGGAAATCAGTGGAAGCAGTATTCAGGCAGTGTTTCTGAATAGCGGTTTGTGGTAATTAGATGATATCTCCTAATCGGGATAGAATTTGGTTATGTGTAGTTAGTGAGAAATTTAAGACATGTTGATGGTGATGTGGATGAAAATGCAAGATCTGAAGTCGCATGAGTGAAGAATTATATTGATTGGAAGTTGACAGTTTTGTGTAATTTTGATGTAACGTGTGGAAAATTTTATTTTGTAATTTGTATGCCAACTCATTTGTAATTATTTGAGTGTGGTATAAAGGAAGGAATGTATTCCTTGTTGTAATGTGGAATGTAATGAATGTAAGTGTATGAAGAAATTTTGAAAGCGAGATTGTTGAAAGAGGATATGCGAAGTACTGAGATCTGGTATTGAGATCTATAGAAGTAGTAGGTGTGGTTTGGCACAGTCAGAGAAGGAGTATTGAATTGATGAAATCAGTAATATTTTGGTATTATTTTGTTGAGTAATACAAAGATCAGTTGGACAGTGAGTTTTTTGATCTTACCCTGAAGCTGTGTGGGCAGTGGGTCCTTCTATCTTCCATAACTCCTAATAGAGTTAGAATATTTTAACAGGGATTCAAAATCTCCTAACAGAGATTCATATGTACTGAATGTATTTCATAAGGCTCCTAATAGAGTCCATCCACTCACAAGAAACTTTCATATTATTGCATATTTTGTGGACATCATTCCCACCGGGGTTTATTCTTTGATCAAGAGGTTCCTTAGTCAACATATCTTATGTCATTTTGTTATTGTGCATGTATATCTTTCTATGGTTGCTCATTAAATTTCTTACATGGTTAAAATCTATTAAGGTTGATAAAAGTTATATTTATCTAATAACTAATTCACCCCACCCTCTCAGTTATCTTGGTGGACTTTACTTTCTAATATATATATATATATATATGTATGTATGTATGTATGTATGTATGCATGCATACATATATACATACATACATACATATATATATATATGTATATATACATGTGTATATACATGTATATATATGTATATATACATATATATGTATATATATATATGTATATATATATATATATATATATATATATATACACACACATATATATATATATATATATATGTATATATATATGTATATATGTATATATATGTATATATATATACACACACACACATATATATATATATATGTATGTATGTATATATATAATATGTATATATATATATATATAATATGTATATATATATACATATATATATACATATACATATACATATATATATATATACATATTATATATTTACATATATATACATATAATATATTTATATATATATACATATAATATATTTACATATATATATACATATTATATATTTACATATATATATATTTACATATATATATACATATAATATATTTATATATATATATATATATACATATAATATATTTACATATATATATATATATGTATACATACATATATATATATATGTACATATATGTATATATATATGTATATATATACATGTATATATATATATACATATATATATACATATATATACATGTATATTTGTATCTACATACATGTGTATATATATATATATATATATATATATATATATATATATATATACATACATGTATATATCTACATACATGTATATATATATATATATCTACATATACATGTATATATATATATATATATATCTACATATACATGTATATATATATATACATATATATGTATACATGTATGTATACATGTGTATATATATATATATACACATGTATACATACATGTATATATATATATATATACACACATGTATACATACATATATATATATGTATGTATACATGTGTATATATATATATATACATGTATGTATACATGTGTATATATATATATATATATATATATATATATGTATACATGTATATATATATATGTATACATGTATATATATATATGTATACATGTATGTATGTATATATATGTGTGTGTGTGTGTACATGTATATATATGTATGTATGTATATACATACATATATACATATACATATACATATACATATGTATATGTATATGTATAGACACACACACACACACACACACACACATATATATATGAGTAATTTTTTTGTTCTGTGTAGCTTTTGATGATGAAAATATTGGACAAGGGGCAACCCAAGCTAAAGCAATGGATGTTGGAAAAGGGTCTTCCCAAGGTCAAACTGTGTGTGTGAAAATTATACCTAATCTGTAGACACAACACTGAGTAAAACATTAGAGGTTAGTGATAATCAAAATCGTGCAAAATTGAAAGCTATCTAACCAAGCGATTTACTGCCTTCTAATAGGTGCGAGATTAATGTTCTCAGACTGTAATCGAGATCAGTGACCGAGACGACACCTAAATGAAAGATTTGAATGCAAAAGATGGATATGAAATTAAATATAATTAATCTATTTTTTTGATATTTTCTATGCAATAAGAATGATAAAAACTTGATATGAATCTATGCTATTGAAAACTGATATGCTATGCTAATCTAACAATGATATGAAATATGAATGCAAAAATAAGATTGATCTCACAAAGATGTCAATTCGCAAGAGCTTTGATTCTTCAATTCCAATTCTCCAGCGTGATTGTGCAAAATATGAGATGATTTGTGAAGAGCTGAAGCCTTTAATTTATAGAAATCCAGGGCTTTGGAGGTGCATGGGAAAAAGCCATAAATCACTCAAATAACTCAACTTGATTTTTGAGTTATTTTTAAATAAAAGATAATTAACTCACAAAAATATGCAAAAGCTAAGTTTTAACTCAAAATAGAGTTTAGCTTTAATTGATAATTGATAGTTGTCTGCTTTTATGATTGTGCATGTTTTATTTATGAATTAATTTAATAATAAAGTGATTTATTTCCAACTTAACTGCTTTTAAAAATAAAACAATTGATTTATGAGTTAATCAATTATTTAATCAAACTTTTATTAAAAACTATATTATTAAATAATGACAACTTGCTTTAATTAATTAAATAAGAATTTAATCAATTAAAAATAAAAATTTTGATCTATTGTCAAAATTAAATAATACAATTAATAATAGATAGAATTAAATTTAATTAAACAATTAAGTGACAAATATTAAATCTAATTAATTAAATATGAAAATATTCAATTAATCAAACTTAGGATAAATGTGATTTATCACCAAATAATTATTAAATTAAAGATAATTAAGATAATTAAGAATATTACTAGGAATATTCCCCGATGCAGAATTTAAGATAATCAATTATGATTCGATGATGTTTAGATGTGCCTTAGATTAGGACTTTGATGTCAAACTTGTTCGATTTGTCGATGTAGGAGGTTAATGAACTTATAGCCCATTTTTGGGGTATTACATTTTGCCCCTCTTTGAATTACTGTGCGAAGCGCAGTGGTTCAAAGATAGTCTATGTTTGATAAAGATATGAAACTGATTCAAAAGATAAACCGATCTCAAGATAGAAATCGATTGAAAGATATTGAGATAGGAGTTGATTGATATTGAATTGATATGGAGATAATAGGTCTTGAATGACCAAAGATAATGTTCACTGTAGTAGAAAATGAACCTATGATTGCGAAAAAGTGTCAAAATGCGTGATTCTAAACCTTAGGATTGATAAGAAGTGAGTGACCCGTTCTAGACTCGATTGTCTTAGCAGAACTAGCAAGTATCACATCCAAACCCTTCAGTTGTCGAAGAACCAAGGAAAGAACACTATGATCTGATGGTTGCAAAAACTGATACAGTTTACAAAATTAGGAGAATACCAAATTGATATGGATCTTGATGAATCTAATATGCCCCAAGTGATGATAGATTTGCCCCGAGCGATGAGGAATTTTGATGAATCAGTGACTAGACGTGATTGTTATCTTGATCACTGATGAAAGATATTGATAGATTTGATCGATAGAATTTGATTTACAGACTTTGAATGATATGCAATACCATGCCCCCTTCGGGATTAAAATTGAAATCTGACAAGAAAAGTCAGCGTTGATAGTTTAGAAGCATGTTAATTGATTTGAGAAGTGATTATTTACGTCCGAGAATGCATTTTGCATCGTTTGGAGGTCTAAAAAGACCAAGTTTGACTAAGTTTGACCATGAGTTGACCATGGTTGACCAAGTTGAAATTTTGATAGTTTGATGAAAGCTAATCAGTTAAGTTGAATTCTGGATTTTTGTGATGATTGAAGGTCGAATATGCAAGTAGTTAATAATATGAATGATCTCAGATTTGAATTTTGATCCCAAAAAAGGATTCTACTTGCTATTTCATTGGAGGAACCTTCGTGTGAGATTCAGCTCTTGTTAGACTGGAAGATGCGATTTGAAGAATCGTTTAAGCATTGGAGTTTGTTTAATCATTGTGAGATCATGCAACATGCAAAATGAAATGAGACATGCAAAATGAAATGCAACCTAAGACCGAGGACCTAGTCACTGATCATATGTCGATTTTTTATCATCATTGAACTTTTAGGTAACCGGATAAATCAATACAATGCCCACCAGCCATGAAACCATAGACATATGAATATCGATTTGTATGCGCAAGAATCAATACAACACCCACTGGTCAACAACCATGGATATATGAATATTGATTTTGTTTTCAAAATGTCGGATTAGATATAAGCACCAAGGCACAAGCGCCAGGATGACCTGAATATCATGTCCATTTTGATATGGCAATTTGTACAAGCATCAAAACATAAACGTCATGATGACCTGAGTACGCCTTACGTTACAAACACATCAAACAGTCAAGAGATCATTCTAAATCCAATGTGAATTACCCGTAGTGACCCTTTATTGTTCACATCCTTAGGCAAGATTGCGTTCCACAGTTGGAGAAAGAACTTACTCAAAAAGACAATAGTTAGATCAAACTTCCTTGAATTTTCCAGGTATCAATGGTCGAGGTACGCATGGCCATCCAATTCGAGATAGAGGCTCTTACAGTCGGACACCATTTCAATCTAGAAGTTCCAAAGATGTTAGATTTTCACATACAAGCAGAAGACAAAGAAAAGATTATGCCCCCAGTCATCACTCTCTAAATCCTATAAAAGACATCATCGAAGAGCTCGAAGGGACACAATATGCAAAAATCTCAATGCGAATCAGTAAGCATACAAGGAGATAAAAGCATGAAAAGCACAGATTGTTTTCAGTTGAGTTTTGATGTTTGATTGTTGTTGATGCAAAATCCTTTCTGGAGATGAGACAGACTGACTGACTCAACTTGAAGCTTCAAAGGACTCTGAGTGGATATGACACATCTAAGATACATTGGAGGCCATAGGATATGACATTGATTGCCCCCAAGTGTGAACATTGATAGGATGCAGACGCTTGAGCTGGTTGGTGTACAGGCTGACTTATTGAAAACTGGAAATGCAGGAACAAACCGAGAGATATGTACAAACTAAAGCAAGACTGAAAGCTGGGAAAGACCAAGATTGTGCTGATAGATGGAGCATTTGGAACAAGTGGCGCCTGTTTGCTAGGTTTTCACCATCTTGGTAGAGATTCTATTTTTGCTACCGAGGTGCCTGTTTCCAGGTTTTCACCAAGGCACTTTTTCTTTTTTTTTTTCATTTTTTTGTATTTTTCATTTTTTCAATTTTTTTGTACTTTTGATATTTTTTGATATTTTTGTACTTTTGATATTTTTCAATTTTTTTGCGAATCATCAAGGTGCCTATTGTTAGGTTTTCACCAAGATGTTCATTTTTTCAAGACTTTTTCTGATTTTTAAGATTTTTTTCAGGACATTTACCAAGCACTGAATGCCTTAGGCGTAGAATTTCTTCAGATGGAGAACGTTGATTGGTTCTCAGAGCTGTTCTCCTTCAGTCATTGAGAGTTGATAGGCACCAGAGCCAAAAGTAGCAGTGATAACAAAGGGACCCAACCAATTGGGTTTGAACTTCCCCTTGCGTTCTCGATGGGATTGATTTTTAGGATTTTCTCTCAACACTAGATCACCAACCTGAAATTCTTTATGTCTGACTTTCTTGTTGTAGCCTGTAGACATTCTTTT
Source organism: Chamaecyparis obtusa (assembly GCA_027943335.1). Taxonomy (NCBI): domain Eukaryota; kingdom Viridiplantae; phylum Streptophyta; class Pinopsida; order Cupressales; family Cupressaceae; genus Chamaecyparis; species Chamaecyparis obtusa. The sequence continues at coordinate 155,205 of BSBK01003685.1, read as the reverse complement.
CTGATACACTTTGAGATGATCATATGCTGCTTGTCTACGCTCATCTAGTAGTTCCAGTTCTTTTAACCTAGACACTCTGTAGTCTTCATCAGTGACAAGTCCATGCATTCTGATTCTAAGTGATGGGATTTCAACCTCAATAGGCAGTACCGCTTCAGACCCATAAACTAAATCGAAAGGTGTAGCCCCAATAGGTGTTCTGATACTAGTCCTATAGGCCCATTCTGATACTTGTTCTGATACTGGTTCTGATACTGGTTCTGATACTGATTCTGATACTGATTCTGATACTAATTCTGATAATTGTTCTGATACTGGTTCTGATACTTGTTTCTGATACTTGTTCTGATAATTGTTCTGATACTTGGTTCTGATACTTGTTCTGATACTAGTTCTGATACTTGGTATACTTGATAGCATCTTTTTCCATTTGCAAACTCCCAAGCAAGATCATATCGTGCAGTCCCAATGTCTAGCAAGGTGGAGAACAAGAGGGATTAGCAAGCTGGTGGAAGAGATGGAAGATAAGAGAATGAAGAAAAATGAAGGGAAGAAATCCTCAAGGGGAAACTCCTCAAGAATACCCAAGTTAGGGAAAAATTGTCATGTAAAGCGCATTTGGACAAGAAATGAAAGGCTAGCATAGGATAAGCACAAAATCATAATGCAAGAGCAGGAAAGAATGCAATCCAAAGGAGTAGACATGTCAAGAGGCTTCATAGCACTATGTTTTACTTTTTCTTTTTTCTTTTTTTTATTAGATCAAGACCAAAGGGGAAATGATAGCGAAAGGCGAAAATGAATGGAGGAAGATGGATATGAAGGCTAAACATGGAAGGAATGAAAGCAAGATCACCGTAAGATAGCTCATAAAATAGCCAAATATTCGTGTATAGATCAACATTGTCAAGATCAAAGAGAGAAGATGGAATGGATGAAATATGTAGAAGAACTACACATGATGCCTGATTGCCAGGTTTTCATCATGGTACTTATCCAAGGTGCCACAAGGAAGTGGTTTTCACCATAGGATGAATTTATTTCTCTTTACTTTTTCTACCAAGGTGCCTGTTTCCAGGTTTTCACCAAGGCACATTTTTAATTTTTTCAATTTTTTTTTTTTTTGGAAGAAGGCAAGCTTTTTAGATAATGCTCCTTGAAAGGATAAACCATGATATACCAAGGATTCAAATGATATGCTCAAAGATGCTGATAGGGAAAGGGAGATGGAAGAGAAAAATGGAGGATAGGGTTTTATGTAAAGCGAGTGAGGTTGGAAGATAGGAGGAATAGGCAAACGAGGAAAAATGATAGAATGTAGAAGGATAATGCATGGAAGGATTGTAAAAGGGTAGGTGGAAAGGAAGGCAAGATCAACGTAAACACACACCTTGAAGGGTAGTGAGAGGGTGGAGGAAATGTGAATGAAGGAATACGTGAAGGAATATGGAGAATGGATAGCAGAGGTTGTGGTTTAGGTGCATGAAATGGAAGAATATTTTTGGAGGGAGATGAAGTGGAAGCTTTTGGAAGCTTGAATGTCAATTTCACTTTTTGTTCAACACCAGACTCTTTCAAGAGAGATTTTGGAATCCATATAGCCGTAGGCTTTTTATTTCCTTTTGATGATCTAGAGAGAATATCTTGAATGATGGATTTTGGAACCCATACTTGTCTTGTAGTTTTTTTCTTAGATATTTCTTTTGACTTTATGCTTCCATGTCTATGAGAGGAGACATGGTGATATTCTTTTTTTGATGGATTCTTGTATTGCTTCTTTTTCTTGTATTGAACATTCAAGTTACTTCCAAAAGACTTGGGATTTGTGGAAGAGGGAGGATACGACTAGTTTAGATGGGTGGGTGGATGAAAAGGATTCAAGGGTATGCATCTATGTTGATCTTGAGGAAAGATGGGAGATGGAGGTATGTAAGGACCTAAGATGGATGGCAAATCAGGAGAGCTAGGAGGGGAAAGTGAAGGGACATAAGGACCCAAGATGGAAGGAAGGTATGAAGCCCTTAGTAGTGGTGAAAGAGGTCCAAGGATGGAAGTGGAAGATGCAAAAGGATAATCAATAAGTTCATCATCATCTATATGACAACCAAGGATATCAGCATCTTTAGAGTGAGCATTAGGATCTTCAATAGAATCATGTACATCTTGAATATGAGAACCTTCTTTGATAGGATTATTCAAAGCTTGCAAAGACTTAGGAAGAGTAGAAAGTGGAAGTGAACATGGAGTGGTAGAACAAGAAGATGGAAGACTTTGATCTTGACAAGGACCTTTGGATAGCACCAGCACATAATTTGTCTCTTGATTTTCAATAGGCTTAACATTGGAAGTAACAACACTATTTTTACCAACCTTAATGGAAGTATCATCTTTGGAAAGCACAAGTGTAGTAAGGTCATTTTGATTGTCAATAAGCTCAACAGTGTGAGTAGTAGCTTGATCTTGCTTAGGAGAGGACTTAAGACATGGTGGAATGCATGAAAAAAGGGGTGTAGGATCAAAAGAACCCTGAGGTGGATAAGAGACATCGTGAAAAGGAGTGGATGACATGAAGGTTTCTTGATCTTGATCTTTCTTTATGTTCTTTTCTTCATCATTTTTAGAGTCCTCTTGACATGGAGCCACTTCTAAGGACAAGGAAGCATGTTGGGATTGTATGGATGACTTTGGAAGAGATGGTGAAGGACTAGCTGAAGTAGGCATTATAGCATATGAAGGCTTAGGTTCTTTAGGTTTATCATTATTGAAAGTATTTGCAGCCAAGTGAAGGTTAGCTTGAGTTTCTTTAAGAGGTAGCCCTGGAGGATAACTATAGGGAACCACATGAAAAGTATCAGGGCTTGTGTCAGATGAAGGTTTTGTGAAAGATTTGAAAGACTCAAAAGCTTTAGGAAATGTATGGGTATTGGAGGAAGTAGGGGATGGAAGGGAACCATCACAAGACAAAGGTCCAACATTAACATGATCTTGCTTGAGAGTGTAATCTTTATTTTCAGCCTGAGAGTTCTTAGAGGAGAGATCCTTATAGTATGCATGTTTATAATCAGCATGGTAAACTTTCTCTTCCTCAAGTGAAATAGATGGATCATCTAGGTATTGTGCATAGAAATCATCAAAGTCTCTTTCATAATCAGAATCATATGGATCACCCTCATGATCTATCCAATGTGACGGCCCATTTGTAGTAAGCAGGAATGGACGATGAGGAGGACTCTTAGGAACAGAGGTGTCATAGGTATCATTACATTGTCTGTCATCATAGTCATCATAGTCTCCAAAGCTAGATGTGTCACTCTCCATGGAAGAGGTATCATATTGCTCAAATTTTTTTCGGGGGCATGGTGACATGTACAAGTCTTTATCAAATAGAAAAGAGTATAAAGATTCCATGGAGAACTTTTTAGATTCCTTCTCTTTCTGAAGTTTGTCAAGCTGGACTTGCATAGCTTGCAGCTGCTTCATCATAGTGGAAATCAGAATTTCTTCCTCTTGTTTACTGATTCTTTGACACATGTGTACAGATTCTCAATAGCTACTGCTCTGTTCTTGACACAATGATTTGTTCGACAGATTCTGGAACTAGGCTAGAAACATTGGATATCTTGCAATTTGACAATTTCTGACAACTCTCTCAAATTTTTCCAAATGACACTCTGCAGACTCATACGACACTGGGTAGCCTATGAAATGATAGTTGCTAAACTTGTACGATAGTTGGGTAGCAATGAAATGATAGTTGACAAAACTTGTACGACAATTGCTAACAGGGTTTTGACTTTCTTAAATTTGCTAGTTTGAAAACTCGTACGACACTGGGTTCTCAATTGTATGACAAATGGGCAAATACTGAAATGACACTTGACAAAACTCATACAACTTTTGACTTCCTGAAATGACTTTTGACTCCAGAAAGAACTTTACGTCAATTTTTGCAAAATTTAAGGTTTTCAGTTTTGGATTGTTTGCAAATTATACTATCCAAATTTTGAAGGTTATACTAGATTTGATCATTTTTAATAGCCAAGTAGATAAATAAGCATGCAGAACAGCAAGCAAGTGATTCCAAGCACGTCTGAAAACAATGAACAAGGGCAAAAGAAACCTTGTGCATGAACGATCAAGTGACCAAATTGTGCTAATCCCTGAGAGTACTAATTGTGTATGTTCTGAAAAAGTTTTGCAATAATGCACATATACTTGAAAGTGAAAAATTGGCCTCTCTAGGGTTCTTAGTAATGGTTTGACTCTACAACTTTTATGATTCAAAGGGGTGAACTCCAATCCCGGCGCACCAAGGTTTTGACACAGTCCGAGAACTTAATCTTCAAGAGCTGCTAGGGAGATCTGACAACCCAACAATGAACCATACCCGTGGAGATTTCTTCCACAAGGACATTTATATAGCGGCTGTCACTACCATGGCAAAAATGGCTATTACCGCTTGAGGTTCTGTCAATGTAGTTTTCCCTGTAAAGGGATTGTCCGCTACAGTTAACCCTCTCTAAAGATGACTCACAATAGTATACCACAAGGGGACTTGGCTCCAGATTCAAAGTTTTGACACCTCTTCACTTTTAACCCAAACAAAGCAAGCAGATTAATCCGACACGCTAAGACAAAGTTTTGTTCCACCAAGGTCTGTGATATCAACTCCATGTGATCTATCAACCTCTCTGGGGAGAGAATGTATCAATCAATAAAAGAAGACACACTAACCAATTTTGATTCACCAAAGCTCGTGATATCAACCCTACATGATCTATCAACCTCTCCGGAGAGAGAATGTGTCGATCAATAAGAGAAGATGCACTAACCAAGTTGAATGTGAAACGCACTAAGTATCCTCCCTACCTACAAGGATTCTATCGTCAAGAAAGATTTTTCTAGGAATCCAATCTCTCAAGAATCACGAATAGTGTTCATAGGGCCTAATTACTATGTGAGCACAGATATATTCCCGAAAGTAAATCTACCAAAAGTACCCAAAAAGTAGAAAGAGGAACACTTAATGCTTAAAGCGAATATGAGGTGAGTCCACAAGGTGGAACACTTAACACCTCACACAAGCTGAAAATGAGTCCCCAACTTAGAAAACAAGTGAGTTCCTAAAAGCACAAAAGGGTTACCAAGTGGAACATTTAACGCTTCTGTCTTGTTGACCCCTCCCCTTTATGGCACTGAGATTGCAACCATGGGGTGGAAATGAGGGGCCGGTGGATTAGCGAGTCCAATAACCCAAGATAGCAATCAAGATCAATCACAAGTATTCTAAGACTACTTAATGAATCCTTAAGAGTTCACAACCTAGTATCAAATTATGCAAGTGTGTAGAAGTAGATCAAAAGCATGAAAAGATGCACACAAGCTTGACACATAAGAGATTTATTTTAAGTCCCAAATCAAAATATTATTAGATGAAGGAGAATACCTGGGATCCTCGCAATATGCTTAGTAGATTTTACTTGATTTTTAGTAATTTTTGTTGAGCTTTACTATGCAAGCAAGCTACGAACTCTCCAACAAGCAAACAAGCAAACAAGATATGCAAAATATATTCAACTTATGAAAACCATAGGGTTAGCTCTAAAAATCAATTATTATCAATAATAATAACCAGCAATTAACCCAAATGACAACTCATATCATGCATTGAATCATATGAAAAATAAGTGCATACCCATCACAAAATTTCAAGTTTTTTGCACTGCATTTGACCTAGTCAACAAGATCTGATTTTTTTGATATGATTTTGGCCACAAAAATAAAAATTCAAAATAGAGACCCCTGCTAAAAAATAGAGAGCTTTCTAAAAATGCAAAATTTTTAGAAAAATCTCTTCATTTCTGCCCTAGAGACCCATTTTATCAAAACAGACTAGTTTTTGTAAATTGACTATTTGAGCTATGATATCATGTCCAAATTTAAAACACAAAGAATGGACCCCCTGTAGAATTTAAAGAAATTTCTGAAAATATGAAATTTTTTTTAAAAATGCTAATTTGCGTCAGATATTAATTTTTTCCAGAATTTAAAGAAAAAATTATTAAAAATTCAAAACATTTCAAAAAATTCTAATTTTTTTTACTGTAGCTTTCCTAACATGTCACCAACCTGCAAAAAAAATTTCAGACCAAAATTCTAAGTGGTTTGAGAGATAAAATTAAATCTTTGAAACTTTGGGGTTTTAGCTCCCCAAAAAAAATCAAAACCAGCATGCAAAGGTGGGTTGCCCCATGATGGGCGCCAAAAATGTGTGTGTGAAAATTGTACCTAATCTAAAGACACAACACTTAGTAAAACATTAGAAGTTAGTGATAATCAAAATCATGCAAAATTGAAAGCTATCTAACCAAGCGATTTACTGCCTTCTAATAGGTGCGAGATTAATGTTCTCAGACTGTAATTGAGATCAGTGACCTAGATGACACCTAAATGAAGGATTTGAATGCAAAAGATGGATATGAAATTGAATACAATTAATCTATTTTTTTGATATTTTTTATGCAATAAGAATGATAAAAACTTGATATGAATCTATGCTATTGAAAACTGATATGCTATGCTAATCTAACAATGATATGAAATATGAATGCAAAAATAAGATTGATCTCACAAAGATGTCGATTCGCAAGAGCTTTGATTCTTCAATTCCAATTCTCCAGCGTGATTGTGCAAAATATGAGATGATTTGTGAAGAGCTGAAGCCTTTAATTTATAGAAATCCAGGCCTTTGTAGGTGCATGGGAAAAAGCCATAAATCACTCAAATAACTCAACTTGATTTTTGAGTTATTTTTAAATAAAAGATAATTAACTCACAAAAATATGCAAAAGCTAAGTTTTAACTCAAAATAGAGTTTAGCTTTAATTGATAATTGATAGTTGTCTGCTTTTATGATTGTGCATGTTTTATTTATGAATTAATTTAATAATAAAGTGATTTATTTCCAACTTAACTACTTTTAAAAATAAAACAATTGATTTATGGGTTAATCAATTATTTAATCAAACTTTTATTAAAAACTATATTATTAAATAATGACAACTTGCTTTAATTAATTAAATAAGAATTTAATCAATTAAAGATAAGAATTTTGATCTATTGTCAAAATTAAATAATACAATTAATAATAGATAGAATTAAATTTAATTAAAGAATTAAGTGGCAAATATTAAATCTAATTAATTAAATATGAAAATATTCAATTAATCAAACTTAGGATAAATGTGATTTATCACCAAATAATCATTAAATTAAAGATAATTAAGATAATTAGGAATATTACTAAGAATATTCCCCGATGCAGAATTTAAGATAATCAATTATGATTCGATGATGTTTAGATGTGCCTTAGATTAGGACTTTGATGTCGATTTTGTTCGATTTGTCGATGTAGGAGGTTAATGAACTTATAGCCCATTTTTGGGGTATTACACAAACAAGTATGTGTCTCTCTCTCTCACACACATTAGTTTATTGATTACTTCCTTCGTCTTTAGCCTACTTCTAGTTATTTCATTTAGGTTCCCTTAAGACTCTCTTAATTTTTTTTAAAAAATTTATTTGCAACCCAAGTTCAGGCAACATATGAGAATATTAGTCTATCTCAAATATTGTAGAGAAAAATTAATCATAAAAGCATTGATCATTTAATTAAAATGGATGTGAAAAAATTGAGATATTATGTTGAACAACCTATACATGTATTATGAAGAGGACATTGAATAAAAAGTGTAAGGAAATGATTGCACAATTTGAGAATCTCAATACACTTGAAAATACCCAACTATTATCAATTTCACTTCTTAAGAATTAGTTAAAAGAGCCACTAAAATTGTTGGGTATTGATGCAACTTTGAGAAAGATGAAATAATCTAGCATACAAAGAGGTTTTGTTGAAAGTGTTAAGGAAGGTTTTCATTCCATTAGGAAAACAACTAGATCTACAAATAAGTCTATTTCAGGAAGAGTGATATTGATATCTATTTTTAATAAAAACATGTCCCAAAAAAGATAAATCTCTTCACTTTCATCTCATATCGGGTATAGTAGGAAGACAATATCACATTATTTGAAAATGTAAATTAATTTGGATGATACTACATTGCAAGGAAATTGGACTCTAATGTGTAGAGCTCATTCTCTAATAAGAATAAGTAAATAATTAGGAACTTGATTACTACATTTAGGATTGGTCATAATCGTTCTTTTCCAAATAGAAGAGATGTTATCAAGAAGAGGATTGGGCCTAAGGAATATTTGCACCACAAAAAACATTGGTTGGACACAACATAACATGAAGTATATCTCTTATTTTGTAATTCAAATCCTGACATAAATATTGGACAAAATATGTTTGAAAGATTAAAGCCATTTTTGTACAGATAAATAAATCTTTTGAAACTTGTTGTTGTCGATATCTTATAGAATTTAATCTCTACAATCAATATATTCAAAATATGATAGAAGGAAGTGACTGTTCTCAAAATTATTTTTCTAAATGACCAAGCCAATTCATAGAATCAATCTTATGTGACAAATCAGATGATCATGCAATAGGTGAAAAAGATTGCATAAGATGAACCTATGAAACATGTGAGAATTTGTCTAAATTTCTTTTCAAAGATGAAGATACTAACATGATGAGGATGGTAAAATGTATGAGTTACAAGTACATAAAGTCTGAAACAAAAGTTGGGAAATAATTAACAAGCTTGGAATATGTTGAGGAGGAGATACCTATTGGAGCATTTATGTCTTTTTTTTGAAAATTGATTCAACCATAGATACATCATAATTTTTTTCTTTAGTAGCAAGAAGAACAGTTTAAAACACTAAGAGAAACTTTCCCACATGGAAATTTTTTATCGGTTGTTAACTCTATAGAAAATTACTCTTTTGTTTCTCAAAAATAGCTTCAAGTAGAATACTACTTTGTAGAGTAGGTCACTATTATGGTCCAAGTGTCTTATTGACATGCACAAGTAGATTTGGATGGTGTTTAAAGTACATATCAATCATGGGTCATTAAGAAAGAATATCACTTTTACATTAGTAATGATAAATAACATCACACACATTTTATCGAGCACTGCAAGACATTTTTTGGCTATTTTAAAGAAAAGGCATAAAAATTGAAAAGCATTTCATTTGGTGAGATGGATCTGTAGTGCAATTTAAATCAGAAAGGCCATTTTATGCCCTATGTAGATATCATTGATACCAAAAGATAACACATATTTAGAGTTTCTTTGAGAGTGGACATGGTAAGGGTGAGGATGAAGGTGGAAAAGCTTATCTCAAATGTGCTAAATAAGAAAGTATCAATTGGACTATAAGGAATATCATATAAATAATGTTCATGATGTAGTTGAGTGGTGCAAGATGCACTTTGTAGTGCCAAATGAGGCTAACACGTCATCACAATTGTATTGAGTCATACCATTTACAGTGATCTGGGAAATATTAGGTATATATGCAACATCTTTTCAAATTATTAAATCAAATTTGTATATCTACTATAAATATTGATTTGAATGTGTATATATATTTAAATTTTCCTTTTTACATGGGTCTTGAAGGTGATGATAAAATATCAATGCATGGATGCAAGAGCATAGACAAAACAAGATCCGTGCATTCAGTTATGTGTACACATAGTAATGTGCGGTCATTGTACACTAGATATTACTCATGATTTTGTTATGAATGGATTTTTAAAAACTATGGTGAATTCATCTACCAACAATGTGTATATGTTAGTGAATAGAATTTGGTGCCATTTTATGTTACTAATAAAAATGATAAATTTGAGGATGAAAGATTCAAGAACATTCCATTGATTTCTACCGATTATGACCATATTTTTGGATTGATCAAAATTGGTACGTATATATTTATGGGTTTCATAATCTCAATCCATAAATTTAGTGAGCATGTACATTCTTATTTACTATGATTTAGATGCATATATAGTTTTCTACAAGTCTCTTTAATTTATATTTATAGCTCTTTAAATATATATTTTGCAAGACATATTTTTGCAATAATAGCAGATCTTGGAAATGTAGAAGGTGTTAGTTAGTATTTATTACATTTAACCAAGGAGAAAAAGAAGATAAAAAAGAATGAAACAAGTGATGGAATTATGTTTCCCATAGGTTATTAGTGTATCTATGTTTAATTTATTCAAATTGAGAAGTGATGGAATTATGTGTATCTATGGTTAATTTATCCATGTTGTTTCTTGTTTTTGCAAGTTCAGTTACTGTGCAAGGAACACATTTGAAGAAAATCAAAATAGTTAAACATGAGGTTCAACTTATTGATTATCAACCTAAAAATAAGGTTTATCAATATATCCTCCTTTTAATTTTGACTACCCTATCTCTTCATTCAGTCATTAGACGTGGCATTTGTAAGTGGAGACTTGATACTGATGATCATGAGAGAATATTACATTTTTATCCAAGAGAAAACCAAACTACTTGATGTGTCATAGAACCAATGTATATACATGTTTGTTGTTAGGAATGAATGCTGAATATATCCTATCAGGGAGTATTTGTAGCCATTCTGTAGCAGTTGTTGTTGCATTCATGACTATGATTGTCATTGATGTCAACACAGTGATCTACTGAATATTAGTAGAGAAGTAGACAAAGTTTGAGTTAGCACACTTGGATATTGAAGATGAAGCTATGTGCAGATGAGGACTTACTCTATGATGTGTTATAAGTGTTAATATGATTTAAAACAATAGAGAGGGGGGGTGAATTAGTTGTTCTCACGTCTTGATGTATAGAACAATCTCAAAAACTTATCCTTAAATCAAATCCAAAACCAAAACAAACTCGGTCATCACTGATTCAATAATAGAAACATCTAACAATGTAGTCCACTACCTTGCTCTAACTTAACTTGCAAAACATAGTAATGTTTAGATCAAAACATTCACACAAGTATTAACAACAAGATTTTATAGTGGAAACCCAATTTGGGAAAAACCACTTTGTAACATGCTAGTATTATTTTCACTCTTCTAAAGTGAGCTTGGTAAAAAGCCAACCTTGTCAAAGGTTACAATACACACTATCAGGAGTGACCCGGTTAAAGGATTTCAATGACCCTGTTAAAAGTGAGCCTAGTCATAGGACTTACATACACTCCATTAGAATGCAACCTTGTTCAAAGGATTTAACATATGACTATTAGGTCAACCTTTGTTAAAAGGATTTTGACTGTTACAATGGTTAGAAAGTAGCAGCAGTATTATCTAAAAAATATACAACTCACTTTGCAAATATCAGATCCAATTCCATACAATAATGCTGGTTTACTGACTTTGAAACTTTTCCATTTCTATCTCTGATTTGCTCGAAACTTTTCTTCAAGCAATCACCACACTTCTCCTTCGGCCTTTTCTGCTTATTCAGTCAATAAAACTTTCCTCTTCTAGCATTCATTGTTCACCATGTACATGCATATCAAAATAATTAGGTTCCCTTATATTTTCCTCAATTAGGTTAACTCATCTTTTCCCGCTCAATCTCAATCTTAGATCTTAGGGTTAAGTCAGATTCATTGAATCTACCTGCTTCATGTTCTTCGGCTCCTTTTCTAGAATCATCTCAAATCTCCTTGAAGATTTACATTAAAACATTTTACAATGCATTTAATGCTTCCAAATAATCAATAAATAAATTCAACATGTTTTACATAATCCAAGAATTCAATAATGTCAGCTCCAAAATTAAATTCTCTTCAAATATAAAATTGTTGATGCTCGGTCAATATTGTGATTGTCAACTTGGTCTTCATGTAGAAAGCTTGGTCATTACTAAAACTGTCTCCCCAACTTACACTACCTTCCTCAGCAATTTACTGATGCTCGGTCGACACTAGAATTTTGCTCAACATATACTAACTCGGTCAACACTAACATCACTCGGCTTAAACATGATTTTTCCATTCTTTTCTCAATTAAGCCTACCAGTTTAGTCTTCAGTCTTACTAAGATAAACAATACATTATCTCATCATAGTGCAACATAGTCAAGTACACTTTTTAGTATCAAGATAACTCAACCTTTACCTAGGTGCTATTGTTACCAACCTTGCTTAGCCCTCTTAACAACACTCAAATAGATATAGTACTTTCCTAAGTAGAAATAGTCTTACCAATTAAGGTTTGACATCAATGACAATACAACAATTGTTTTAATTTAGTTTCCAACAATAAGATCATGGTTAAGAGCATAGATAGTAATTCATTTATTCATGAAAGTTATGAGAAAATCAGTGGAAGCAATATTTAGGCAGTGTTCCTGAGTAGTGGTTTGTGGAAATTAGATGATATCTCCTAATCAGGATGGAATCTAGTTATGCACAGTTAGACATTAGTTGAAGACATGTTGATAGTGACGTGGATGATAGTGCAAGATCCAAGGTCACATGAGTGAAGAATTATATTGATTGGAAGCTGACAATTTTGTATAATTTTGATGTAACGTGTGGAAAATTTTATTTTGTAATTTATATGCCGACTCATTTGTAATTACTTGAGTGTTGTATAAAGGAAGGAATGTATTCCTTGAAGAAGCATGGAATGTAAATAATGTAAGTGTATGAATATCTTTCTATGGTTGTTGGTTACATTCCTTACATAGTTAAAATCTATTGAAGTTGATAAAAGTTATATTTGTCTGATAAATGATTCACTCCCCCCTCTCAGTTATCTTGGTGGACCCTACTTTATAATAATTGGTATTAGAGTAGAAGGTCCTTGAAGGAAAATTTTAACATCTTAAGGAGATCCATGTCGAATTTCAGGAAAGAAAGCCCTAAGTTTGATGGAGTAAATTTTGATAGTTGTAAAGAAAAGATGAAGACACACCTACTGTGTTTAGGACTAGGTTATTGGTTAATCTCAAAGAATGAGAAGACTATCATTGATGAGGACAAGATTGAATATTGTACTAATGAGGAAATAGATCTATTCATGTGTAACATACTTGCTAGAGAAGCACTCTTGTTAGCCCTTCTAGAGAATGAATATAGTCAAGTAAAATATCTAAAGACATGTCATGAAATTTGGTTAGGTTTACAGTCTACTTTTGAAGGTGATGAACATGCGAAGAAAGTCATATTACATTAATTGGATATGTGCATTTGAAGATATTATAATGATGGAAGATGAATCTATTAGAAGCTTTATTGGTAGAATGTCAGAGATTGTATGGAGAAACAAAGACAGAGAATGAAGTGATATGGAAAATTATGAGCATATTGACTACTACATTCAAAGAGACAAGACAGATGATTAAAAAAGTTATACCTTGTACTATGAAATTCACCAGAGAGACTCTTCTTGGAAGATTGGAAGTAGCAAAGATGAACTTGAGGCTATCAGGAGACTTACCTAGAATGGATACAACATTCAGTGCTCTTAGTGTTCGTCCTACTTTGTCAAGAAGTGTAAGTGTGAGTGAAGATTATGCTACCAGCAATAGATCTAGAAATGAAGAAGACATGAAGATTGAAGAAGGTATTGCCTTGCTTATGAAGAGAGAACCAAATGGTAAGAATATGGTCATTTTGCATCTAAATGTCATAAGAGAATTAAGAAGTATAGAAACAAATTTAAGCCTAGAAGATCTTAAGAATGTTATTATGCAAATGAAGCTAGTTTGGAGAAATCTTTGAGTGAAAGTGATACTAAGAATAATGATGATATAGCATTTGTAGCAATAAAAGAAGAAAACCCTGAAACTGAAATTAAGGAAGAAAAATATTTAGTTTCCCAAGTAGAAAAGAAATTTGATAGCATTATAGATAGCGGTTGTTTGCATCATATGACTGGAGACATGAAAAAGTTCATAAAGTTTAACAATTATGATGGAGGAGTTGTTAGAGTTGGAAACAATGCACCTTGTTTGATTAAAGGTATAGGATCTATTACTCTTGATGGAAAGACTAATACAGATGATGTTTACTTTGTGGATGGTTTGAAACATAATATTTTGAGTGTTGGACAGTTAGTGGATAAGGGATATCAAGTTTGGTTTACTGAGAAAGCTTGTGTGATAAAAGACAAGGATGGTAATTTGATTGGTACTGGATCTAGAGCCAGAGGTAATGTATTTCAGTTGAATCCTACTAAGATGACATGTTTGATTACTAAGATTGATGACAGTTGGTTATGGCATAGAAGATTTTGTCATATAAACTTTGATAACATTGTGAAAGTGAGTACTACATTTGCAGTAAGATATTTTCCTAAAATTATGAAACCTACTAACATGATTTGCAAAGAATGTGTGATGGCTAAACAAAAGAGAAGCTCATTTCCCAGCAAGAAGTTTACAACAACAGAGAAGTTGGAGATTGTTCATACTAATTTAAGCAGTCCTACAAGAAATAGAGGATTCTATGGAGAAAGTTACTTTATGATTCTTGTTGATGATTTTACAAGAATGATGTGGATTTCATTTCTTAAAGAAAAATATGAAGCATTTGATAAGTTTAAGATCATTAAGAAAAAAGTTGAGAATGAATCTGGAATGAAGATTAAATGTTTGAGGTCAGATAGACATCGATAATTTACTTCAAAATAATTTAAAATTTCTTGTGAAGTGAATGGTATTAAGAGACGGTTTTCAGCCCCTAGGACACCTAAACAAAATGGTATTACGGAAAGGAGGATCATATAAATAACTGAAGCAACAAGAGCTATGTTATTTGAGAATGACTTGGCAAAGATATTTTGGATAGAAGTAGTGAACACAATAGTGTATACAATGAACAAAGTACAAATTAGAGTAGACACAGACAAGACACCCTATGAACTATGGTTTGGACATGCACCATTAGTTAAGTATTTTAGAATTTTTGGAAGCAAATGTTATATTAAGAGAGATGATGACATTGGAAAGTTTGATCCTAGAAGTGATGAAGGTATATTTCTTGCATATTCATTGAAGAGAAAAGGTTATAGATGTTACAATAAGAGAACTAAGACTATTGTTGAGAGCGCAAATGTTAAAGTTGATGAAAAGTTAAAAATTTAGGAAAGAATGCTTGATTATGAATCAAATGAAGAAGCTCATCCTAAACCTAATCTAGAGATCACTAAATTATTATATGAAACTGACAGTGATTTGTTGAATGATAGCCACAGTGAAGAAACCATTGAAGAACCTACAACAAAAACAAGTACTGAGACAGTGACACCTAACATGAATCTATTAACGAATCATCCTACTGAGTAGATTATTGGAAGCATAGATAGAGGAGTTTTGACATGAAATGAGGTACAAGAAAATCTATGTTTGATTTCTCAAATTGAACCTAAATCTACTAGTGAAGCTTAGGAAGATGAACATTGGATTAAAGCCATGAAAGAAGAATTGGATCAGATTGAAAAGATTAAGACATGGGAATTGGTTCCTAGACCTAAAGATAAGAATGTTATAGGAATAAAATGGGTATTCAGAAACAAGATGAATGAACAAGGAGAAGTAGTAAGGAAAAAAACAAGATTGGTATGTAAAGGATACTCACAGCAAGAAGGAATTGACTATGGAGAAACGTTTGCACTAGTAGCAAGAATTGAAGTGGTGAGAATTTTTTTGGCTTATGCAGCTTTTAAGAAATTCAAAGTGTATCAGATGGATGTGAAGTCAGCATTTTTGAATGGAGAATTAGAAGAAGAAGTCTACATTGAGTAGCCTGAAGGTTTTCCCTTAACAAAAGAAGGAGACATGGTATGTAAACTAAATAAAGCTTTATATGGACTGAAGCAAGCACCTAGAACTTGGTATGCGAGATTGGATAAGTTTTTGTTGAAATTAGGATTTACATAAGGAACAGCTGATAGCAACCTATATACAAAAGAAATTGAAAATGGTTAATTGGTTTTTGTTATTGTTGGAGATTTTCCAGCAGGCCAGTACTGACTGTATGTTTGTCATTGATGACAACATATGGAAAGTAGCATGCATGGAAGATTTATGCAGTAAGCTTTTAGTATATGTAGAATGGACATGATATTAGGATGATACAATGGGCACAGAGGTTAACTATTAGTACAAACATTTATATAGAAACTTGTGTCACCAGTGCTCCTGACAAAGTAACAAGCAGTGTTCTAT
Source organism: Chamaecyparis obtusa (assembly GCA_027943335.1). NCBI lineage: Eukaryota > Viridiplantae > Streptophyta > Pinopsida > Cupressales > Cupressaceae > Chamaecyparis > Chamaecyparis obtusa. The sequence continues at coordinate 139,037 of BSBK01003685.1, read as the reverse complement.
GTATGGTTGTTTGTATAGTAATCATGAAGCCTTGCGCACTTGCATATATGTTGAAGACATGTTAGTGATATTACATTCATGGATGCAAAGTTTGATTATCAGTAGAAGTGAAGTTATACAATTATTATTTGACAGTAACAGTTTCCTATGTTTATTCAAAAGAGCTGACAGAGATTATATTGGTTCTTGAGTTGCACCTATCATTTTGGTATGCACCCTCAGATTTACTCTTAGAGAAGAGTTAGTGATGTTTAGTTAAGAGTGCATGAGGTAATTTAGCTTGAGGAGAAAGATACAGTTAATTTGGTAGAGCCAAAAGTGTGTAGCGTGTGTTTACATTTATCTTATTGGCAGGTCCCAGAATGTGTTGTGTGCTTAATAGAGATGACTAAATTATTATTGGAGCTTGTTATGATTTTTCTAATATGATTTCTAAGTGGTTCTAATAGGCTGACTTGATTACATCATTTAAATGAAAGATATTTATATGAAGTCATTTGTGATTGTTGAAGTGTGGTTCATGGTTAATAGTAAGAGTAGAGCAGAGAGTGTGAAGTGTTGAGCCATCAGAAGAAGATCTATGTGACCAAGTAAAGTATTTGTGCTATACATTGGAATTGATCCAGACAGAAGATCAAAGCACAATTCACCAAGATCCAGATATAGTGTGTATCAGTTAAACAAAAGGTTGTAGCCTTCGCTCCTTGTAGTAGTGTGCTCTCAGATAGTGTGTCCTCTCTCCTAATAGGGAATATTGTAAAAGAATCCTAATAGGGTCCAACCTTTGACCAATTCTACTATACTAAATATATTGTAAAGAAACTTCTAACAGGGTTAATGATCTTCTAACAAGGATCATAATACACTAGTGCAAAATATTATTGGGTCTCAATTCCTACTAGGGTTTTTACCTATTTTGGTTTCCCCATTACCAAAATATTGGTGTTGTTTTCAAGTGTTCTTTCATTTTTTTTATATGCTTTATGTTTAAGTATACTTAATTGGATAAAGAATTCAAACTTGTAGATACCTTATTCACCCCCCCCCCCCCCCCACCTTCTTAGTTATCTCTTGGGACTATTCCTAAAAATTTGTATCAGAGCCAAGTGCCTCGGAGAGAAATTTTAACAGCTTGAGGTTGATCAAATGGCATTCTTTAGAAAAGAAAGTCCTAAGTTTGATGGAGATAATTATCTTGATTGGAAGATAAATATGGTGACTCATTTGTAGTGTATTGCTTTTGATGTTTTTGATGTAACTATCAAGGTAGTCAAGATTCCTACCTTAGAAGACCTTGCAAAAGATGATGCTACTGATAATCAAAAGGAATTATTTCATAAGAATTTAATAGCCAAATAATCCCTTATCAGCACCCTACCTGATAGTGAGTTTTCAGAAATAAAGAAGGTAGATACAGCCCACAAAATATGGAAGTACCTAGAAGACATATTTGAAGGAGACAAACAAGAAAAGGATGTGTGCAGAAAGACATGGAAAAAAAGATACAATGCATTAGAGATGTTTCTTGAAGAAAACATTAGAGCTTACAATCAAAGGATCAATGAAGCAGTTCTTGGAATCAAGAACAATGGTGGAGATATCTCAGAAGAAGACATCATGGACAAATTGATGACTACTCTCACTCTTGAATATGAAAACAAAATAAAAATCCTTGATGAGACCATGTAGCTTACATCAAATTTCAAGAGAAAGACCTTGATCAACAAAATCTTAGCTTTTGAGATTTCAAGATTGAAGACAGAACCTAAAAGTGAGACAACCTTCAAAGCAACAGTTCATGGTAAGAAATCTGCAAACACTTCTAGTAATTTTAATGATGATGATGAAGAGAAAACACTAGATGATTTCATTGCTATGATTTCCAAAAGAGAAAAGAAAGGAAAAGGAAAATATGAAGGTCAATTTCCATTTAAATGTTTTTCATGTAATAAGATTGGTCACTTTGCATTTAAATGTCCCTTAAGGGCTAGAAAGTTCAAAAATGACTACAGGCCAAAATACTCTAAGGAATGTTACTATGCTAGAGATGGAGTTTCAGATGATGATTCAACTGAAGAAGAAATTGGATTTATTGCTATCATAGAGAAAATAAACAATAAGACAGATCATGAAGATGAGAAAGAGAAACAAGAGCTAGCATTGATTTCCCAAGTTGATATAAGGACAGATTGGATTATAGATAGTGGTTGTTCACATCACATGATAGGTGATAAAGGCATATTTATTCATCTAGACAAATACAATGGTGGCATGGTTATATTTGGAGATAACACTCATAAACCCATCATTGGTAGAGGAGCCATCACCTTGGATGGAAAGAATAGTACTGATGATGTTCTTTATGTTGATGGTTTGAAACATAACCTTCTTAGTGTTGGATAGTTACTTGGAAAAGGTTATCAGTTGGAGTTCAAAAATGACAAGTGCATCATTAACAACAAGGATGGAGTTATGATTGCATCATGCTCAAAGACTAAAGGTAATTTTTTCCAACTCAATTCAAAAGCAAGTTGTTTTATTGTTAAAGTTGACGATAGTTGGTTGTGTCATAAAAGACTATGTCATATCAACTTTGATAACATACTAAAGATAATAAATGTAAAGGAAGTTAGAGATCTACCTAGCATATAAAATATAGTTGATACTATATGTAGGGAATGTGTGATGGGAAAGCATGTGAGGAACTCATTTAGGAGCAAGCACAATTCAATAGAGAACAAGTTGGATCTGATTCATACAGACCTATGTGGTCCAACTCAAACAAGATCATACTATGGTGAAAAGTATTTCATTTTGTTTGTTGATGATTATACTAGGATGATGTGGATTGTGTTCTATAAAGATAAGTCAAAAGCATTTGAGAAGTTCAAAATTTTCAAAGCTAAGGTTGAGAATGAATCTGGACTAAAGATAAAATGTTTGAGATTAGATAGAGGAGGAGAAGTCACCTCTGATAGATTCTATGAGTACTGCAAAGAACATGGCATAAAGAGATAGTTGAGTGCACCTAGAACCCCTTAGCATAATGGAATTGCAAAGAGAAGGAATAGGATCATCCTTGATACAATGTGTACCATCACGATTGAAGGAAAAGTTGCACACACCTATTGGAGAGATGTGGTCAATACAACAGTCTACACCATCAATAGAATTCAATTGAGGCCTAGCGCTAGCAAAACACCATATGAGCTATAATTTTGTAATGTTCCCACAATAAAATACTTCAGAATCTTTGGAAGCAAGTGCTACATCAAGAGGGATGAAGTAGTAGGCAAGTTTGATGCCAGAAGTGATGAAGGTATTTTCCTTGGTTACTCTACTAAAAGTGAGGCTTATAGATGTTTTAATTTAAGATTGAAAAAGATCATTGAAAGTGCTCATATTAAGATTGATGAAAAGTTTATGGTTCAAGAAAGATATCATGATTACTCACCCATGATTGAAGAAGAACCTAGACCCTCCATTAGTGAGATAGTTATTGGACAAATGTTTGACATTATTGATGTGTTATTCAATGACCCTGAGACGAGCGAAGAAGATACTCCTAAGGTTGATGATTCAACTATTGGAAAGTTGTCTATATTGATGAATATGACTTGATATAGTGTTTTCATTATGGCAACAAAGTCATATAGTAGTTTGGAGACAACGCACTTGATGTAAAGATCATAATTTGATTAAGTGTTGAAGGCTGGATAGTGTACAGAGTTCATGTAGCTCAGAGCATCAACGCACATGCGTACAAATGAATTATAGAATGCACCCTGGAAGTTAAGTTGGTTAGACTATATTCATGCTTAGTCTATGAGTGCATGATTAGATGTGCAAGGATGAGGAAGTTACAGTCAGTTGAAGTTGCACAGCCAGTATGTGCCAATGAAGGACACGGTATGAAGCCAACAGTTAGTATTTTGGTTTGTGGATATAATGTAATGTTGTAAAGGCTATGCACCTATTATATTTAGGTTTCTAACATATATACTTGTTTGTTTTTAAGTATGCTTAAGCCAATTCATTTGGAAGTGTTGTATGTAATAGGTCTAAGGGTAGACCTAATTGTTTATTTTGTATGAGCATATAAATATAAGATGCACCCATTGTATTTAGTATGGAAGTTGATAGAGAGTTGTAATAAGAAGAGAAGAAGTGTGTGAAGACACTAGAAGATGTATTAGAGATTTTCTAGAGGTCAAACCATTAGTGCATCAAAGAAATTGATCTGACAAGCAGTGTCACAGTGACAGTTCATCTCGCAGATATAGTGTGTATCTAAGATCATAAGGTTGTAGCCTTCACCACTTGAGCAATGAGCTCTTGGATAGTGCATCATCTCCCCTAATAGGGACAATTGTAAAAGATTCCTAATAGGGTTCGATCCTTAACAAGGTCTACTATAATTAAAGCATTGTAAAGCAACTCATAATAGGGTTAAGGATCTTCTAACAAGGATCACAAAACACTAGTGCATAATATTAGTGGGTGTCAATTCCCACCGGGGTTTTTACCTATTTGGGTTTCCTCGTAACCATATTGGTGTCATGTGTTTATTTCATGTTTCATGTTTAAGTGAATATTTATTTCAGTACTTAAGCATTTAAGTTCAATATAAAGATTAAAGTGAAATGTTAAAATACAGTGAACACTAATTCACCCCCCCCCCCCTCTCAGTTTTCCCTTTCCTAACAATTGGTATCAAAGCTCTAGTCCTCAGAAAAGAAGTTTAACCACCTGAGGAGATCATAGAAAAAGAAGAAATGAAACATTTGAAAAGAATCTTGAAGCTTCTCTTGGAGATCTAGATAAATTAGAAAGAGAAATTGAAGAACTAAAAGAAAAAGTTAGTGATGCACAATTAGTTATCAAAAGCCTAAGAAAGGATTTGAAAGAATGCTCTAACAATGATCTAGGAGCAAAGGTCAAGAAGTTGAATGAAGAAAATGTATCTATGAAAGAACTACTTGAAGAATTTGATGATAAGCTGATCAACAATCAGGAAGTCTACAATGAACAAGTCAAAGAGAACCTTCAACTCAATGAAGAACTAAGGCAAGAAAACATTGAAATATTGGAGCTAAGGAATAGAAAAGAAAGCTTGGAGTCTGAATTGAAAGAAGAAAATAATCATATTGACAAATTACACACTAGTTCTGATTTGATAGAATCTCAGTTGTATGCAAGGAGAGCCAAAGGAGACACTAGCTGAATTGGATACAATGAAGCATAAAATCAGATTGACAACATGTGAGAAAGAAAGGATTCACAAAAGGACTCTACTGATGCTAAGGAGACTAAAGATCAAACCAAAGATAATAGTGAACCACCTAAGAATGAGTGCAAGTTGGTAGACCGCACTTGTTTTGCTTGTAACAAGAATGGACACATTACGAGGAACTGTACAAAGGTAAGACCTTTTAATGGTTACTGTTATTCATGAAATAAATTTGATCATAGAGCTATGAATTGCAAGGCTAGTAAGAAGAATAGGATTTAGCATGATTACAGAAATCAAAATCAGACAAATGTAAGAAGTTCTTAGAATGTTACATGCCAGATATGTAACTATAATGGTCACTCAACTAGACAGTGTAAAATGGTGACTCATGTTAATGCACCAAGGAATATAAGACCTCCAGTCATTTGTCACTCTTGTAACAAGGCTGGACATATCTCAAAGTTTTGTAGAATAAGGACGCAAGTTTAGGAAATCCCTAAAAAGGTCGAAGAACTAGTTTTGGATCCTGAAGAAGTTAATTTTGTCAAAGCCTCAGATGATGTGAGCTTGATTTGGTCAAAGAAAAAGGAGGACAAGATTGATGAGAATGTATTGGATGCATCCACAGTGGACGCATGCTCAACATATGGATGAATGGCCCTCAGGGTCATAGGGGGAGTTAATTTAGCTCTAGACCCCTGCATGGCTAGTATACTCACTCTTAGAGTATGTGACTTTGAACTTAAGCTTTTGAAGTATACATGAACCTTCGTGCAAGATCGCACTTACTGATTGTTAGCAAAACTCAAGTTAGAAATATTGAAGTGACAATCTGGTTTACACGACTTGCATTAATGGTGGAATTCTCACTTTAAGTACATAGATAGTTGTTTAATTACTCATTACATTCAAACTCAGAGTGACTAAAGAGCAGAAAGAGCCTTGGAAGTTGTTCTGAATATTTGGAGATTGATTTATCAATGATTTGCAGTACATTTAGTTAGTTGCAAAAACCCTGGTTCGACGCGCCGATTCAGAAATCTTCGGATCATCTTAGAGTATAATTGGAAAGTTATTAAACAAGTAATTCATGGCCACTCCCATAGTTTTTGATGTTGCTGAGAAGAAGAGATATGTATTCAAGAAGCATCCTTTCAATTCAACCCTAGATGATTTAGAGGGAGCATTCTCCCACATGCCTATGGGCATTATGCATGTGGAAGACATTAGGGCTTACATCTACTGCAAGAAAGAACCAGTAGGGTTAGATAAGTTAAGGGCACACATGGATACCATGTTGAAACAAGACATGACATTCATGGATGAATATGTTAAGTGTAATGATCACCCTATAGTTGAGTATGGTATGGAATATGGTTTCTATGAGACTAAATGGATTAAGATACTATTGAGAAGAATTCATGATAACCTATTTCAGGTAGGTGATGTACCGGTCAGAATCACCAGTGACTTGATACATGAGATGACAGGCCTTTCTAGGATAGGCATCATCCTTCCCATGGGCAAGGATGTCAAAAAAATTATTGAGAAAACATGTAAGTCAAGGAGTGATAGGCATGGGATTATAATTGCACCTATTGAACAAGCAGACATCAAATTGATGTCTATGATACTTGGATATAGGTTTTATCACACTAGCTAGGTGAATAGTGTGTATGTGAGCACTATTCTAGTAGCCATTAGACTTGTGAAGGAAGATGTAGAGTTCAACTTGTGTGAGATGTTGTGCACACAATTGATTGATAACATCAAGGCAATCAAGCATGACAAAACCAAGATATTAAGGTTTGGGTCATTGATCATTTACATGTACCTTCATATAGTTGGGAGAGTATCAGATTTGTATTTGGACAAGACCATTCCAACCATGCCACATATATCTAACAAAGCATCCACAAAGAGTACATTGAGAGATTATGTGACATTGGAATTGAAGACCTTCAAGGTCAAGATGCAAATGAGGTATAGAATTCCATAAAGCATTGTGGAAAAGTATAAGGATACTATTTTCTTTATGGTAGAAATAGATACAATGTGTATGGAAGTTGTTGAGCCAAGAACTAAGTGGATTCATCCACTTGATTATGAGGTAGAGGAATAGGTCCTTGAAGCATATGCACAGGCTCTACTATCAGCCCCCAAAGATCCTAATAAACCTAGGTGGAGAACTTATGAGGAGAAGACAAGGGAAGTTGATGCTAAACTAAATAGTGCAGCAACTAAGAGGAAACCCTCTAAGATTACATTTGAGATACTTAGATTTCATGGAGTAACACAAGCATACCTTGACAAGGCAAGGGAAGAAAAGATTGTTGGAAATTGAGAGCGCATCCACAGAAGATGCTAAGTCTGATGATCCTAAGTTGAAAAAGGTAAAGATTGAGAAGACTGATGATCCAAAGGATAAATAGGGTAACTTTGATGATATCAGTCCTAAGCCCACTATTATAGTTGATATTGAGTCCACAGATGCATCTCCTAAGATGCCCAAGAGGAGAAAACAAACTGCCACAAATCACCCTTTAGCTATAAGTGCAGCCACACGAAGCAAATTGAGAAATGTGCAGTCACCTCTGGAAGTAGGATTCATACCTAGTGTTCAAGTATTAAGGACTAGAGTTGTAGATGAAGGAAGGCTAGATCAGATAGCCAAGTTCTATGAAAAATATCATGAAATTGATAAGTTAGAGATTTATGAGATGCTGATCAAACACATGATAAAGTTCAAGAAGAGAGTTCTTGAATTGAAGACAACAATCCCAGATAAGGTATGGGAAATTATGGACACCCTGAAGAGACAAGCCACTAAAGAAGATTTCAGAATAAGGGAAAAAAAAAACTTGATTCCTGATGAAGGGTTCTCCCCTTAATACCACAAACACATAATAGAAATAGAGAAATAACAACAATATGCAAGAACATAAAATGGGCTTCTTATTATCTCCACAAATGTGGAATTACAAACTTTTAGAATTACAATAAGCAAAGCCACATGGGCATTCTGTTAAAATATTCTATAGGAAAAAGCCTCAAATCAATACCCAGATCTACTACCTGGAATTGTCCCAAACTACCTAAGACAACACTATAGCCTTCCTTATGTAGGCAATTTTCTACCCCCTGGAAAGGTTCCAAAATTTTAGCCAACAAGGCCGACAAAACTTAGAATTGTTTTATTTTTTAATTTATTACATCAAAGTTGGCTCAAAATAATTTTTGAAACCCAAACAAAAATTTTGAAGGAAAATCATTTTTCACTATTTTAGGTGACCCAACTTCCGAAGACCATAAGTCATAGCCAGTTGACCCAATTGACTATTATAACCCCATTCTGAAAAGGCCACAAAGTGCTCTATAGCCTTGATTCATGCAAGGGTCTATCACCCAAATTTTTGACATCATTTGGGGCATCTAAAGCCTTCAAAACCAAGTTCAAAGTTTTTGTACCCTATTGCCAATACCGAAAATCTTCAATATCTACAAAGCTAGACTTGATATGTCAATGAAACTTTACTAGCAGGCTGATATGACCAAAATGGACCTCTAGGGAAGAAATCAAAACATTCCAAGATCGGATGACCAACTTACTAAAAATAGAAAGTTTCCATAAATAGCAGCTTTGGACAAGATAGCCCTTATTGAAAAGCAAACAAAAATATTTTTGGGTGATGCAAGATTTCTCTTACACCCAGGATGCTCCTGCATCAATTCCACTCTTCCAGTATGTTCTGTTGAAGAAAAGTCACTATGGTTGAATTTGGTGAAGTCGCACTTAAGGACAAAGATGAGAACACTACACCTCATGAACAAAGATTATGAGCTGATATCTAAGGAAATAGAGAAGGCCTTTGAGAAGGTATTCTTAGAGCAGCACATGAAACCTAAGTCTGCGCCCATCACTCAAGCACCTAGTGAGCAATTCAAAGCAGCATAGACCATCAAGATACAATCCACAAGTCCTTAGGATTCAGCGCCTGTAGTGGAAGCACAAACAGAGGTAGATAAGTCTGCACACATAACAAAATCGCTCAAGGAACCACCATTATCATTGATAATGTTGAGATAGCCATGGTGGCCACTGACATTGACTTGGATAAGTTTGAAGAAGATTTTGTGAGTACACAAGAAGCTAAAATGTTATGCAGCAACACACCACCCACTCATCAAGAAGAATCATTGATTGATGATGAAAAAGAAGAAGAAAAGATGGAAGAAAAATTAATAGAAATAGAAAAAGAAAAAATAGAAAAAGAAGAAGAAAAAGAACAAGGAAAAGAAATAGAAAAAGAGGAAGAAAAGGTAAAGGAAAGTGAGAAAAAGGATGAAATGTCAATAGTGCAAAAAGTGTTGGACAACACTCCCATCACTCCTTCAGCTACATTGTTGTCAAGTTTGTCACCCGACACATCCAATTTGGACTCATGGAGAGAAGAAGACCTCATTAAATTCAACGTCTTAGCTATGGAGAAAGCCAAAGAAAAGCAAGTAATGAGGAATCCCCTCATGGTAGAATTAGTAAACATGTTGAATAATCTATTACTAGAAGATAAGAAAGTGTCAAAGATACACTCAGTTGATTATGTGAGTACAATCATCTCACATTTTAAAAGCAACCTCTCAAGCCTTGAAGAGTCTACATCCCTAGTTGCAGAAGAAAAGTATCTAAAGAAAATATTGATTGAATTGGTGAATAAATTTGCACTTGACCTCAGCTCCCTCAAGACCGGTCAAGCATCCTTGAAAGAATTTGCGGATCAAGGAAGAAAAATTATTGCAGAATGCATGAATCAAGACAAGCTCACCGATGCTCATTTCAAGAAAATAAAAGAGGCAAAAGCTATGATTGAGCAAGTGAAGAGTTCAATGAAAGACCCATCCATAGATGTGAACATGTGCAATAATGTCTACCAAACTCAGATAGACAAAATTGAGAAGGTAGAAAAGGAGATGACAAAGTTAAGGGCTAGATAGACTCAGTTGAGGAATGCTCTTGCGTCCTCATTAGACATCCTCAATTAGAACATCAAGGATATTGATGCCATGTTAGGAATGAATGATAAAGCCTTTGGCAATCATTCTCTAGTAGTGGTTGTTGCATTCATGACTATGATTGTCATTGATGTCAACACATTGATATTTTGGAGTTTAGCAGAGAAGCAGGCACAATTTTGTTTTGTGCACATGTTATATTGTAGATTGAATTATGTGTAGTTTATCATATGTTCTTAGGTGTTTTATTAGCCTATGGTTAAGAGAACAAAAGGAAATTCATTTATTCATGAAAGTTATAAGCATTTTGGTGGAAGCAGTATTCTAGCAGTGTTCCTAAGTAGTGGTTTTTGGTAATCAGAGGATATCTCCTAACCGGGATGAAATCTAATTCTATGTAGTTAAAGGGAAGTTTGAGACTCATTGGTGGTGATTTGGTTCATAGCACAAACTTTGAGGTCACATGATTGGAAAGTTATTGTATCTGGAAGCTGACAGTTTTATGTAATTTTGATGTAGAGTGTTGAAATTATTATTTTGTATTTGCATGCTGACTCATTTGTAATTATTTGAGTGTGGTATAAAGGAAAGAATTTTTTCCTTTTTATGATGGGATTTTAATATTTGTGATATGAAATTATGAAATTTGTGATGTGAATGTATGCATGAAGTGAAGAAAAGAGCTAATTCAGTGATGAAGGAAGACTTGTGAAGTACAGAGATTTGGATTTGTGATCTTGTGTAGTAGAGAGTGTGATTTTGGAATAGTGTGAAGAAGGTAACATATTTCATATTATTCTATTGAATAATCCTAATATCTATTGGACAGTGAGTTTAGAGATCTTTCCTTGAAGTTGTTTGGGCAGTGGGTCCTTCTGTCTTCCATAACTCCTAAAAGGGTTAGAATCTTTTAATAGGGATTCAAAATCTCCTAACAGAGATTCATATGTACAGAATGTATTTCATAAGACTCCTAATAGGGTCCATCCTTTCACAAGGAACTTTCATATTAGTGCATCATTTTGTGGGCATCATTCCCATCGGGGTTTACTCTTTGATCAAGAGGCTCCCTAGTTAACATATCTTGTGTTATTGTGTCATTGTGTATGATTATCTTTCTATAGTTTGTTACTACCTTGATTATATAGTTTAAAGCTATTGAAGTTGATATTGAAGTTGATAAATGGTTTAATTATCAGATAACTGATTCACCCCCCCCCCCCCCCCTCTCAGTTATCTTGGTGATCTTTACTTTCTAACAATTGGTATTAGAGCGGCAGGTCCTTGAAAGAGAAGTTTAACAACTTAAGGAGATCCATGAAAAATTTCAGGAAAGAAAGCCCTAAGTTTGATGGAGTAAATTTTGATAGCTGGAAAGAAAAGATGAAGACACATCTCTTGTGTTTAGGACCAAGTTATTGGTTGATTACAAAGAATGAAAGGACTATAATTGAATAAGACAATCTTGAAACAAGTACTAAAGATGAGGTAGATCTATTCATGTGTAACATACTTGCAAGAGAAGTACTTTTATTAGCACTTCCAGAGAATGAATATAGTCAGGTAAAAGGTTTAACTAGATCTCATGATATTTGGAAAGCTTTACATTCTACTTTTGAAGGTGATGAACATACAAAGAAAGCTAGGTTACATAATTGGATTTGTGCATTTGAAGACATAAGAATGATGGAAGATGAATCTGTTAGAAGCTATATTGGTAGGATGTCAGAAATTGTTGTAGGAATAAAGTCTTGTGGAGGTGAAAAGATAGAGAATGAAGTAATATGGAATATTTTGAGAACATTGACACTGGTATTTAGGTAGACTACACAAATGATTGAACAAGTGATACCTTGTACACCAAACTTTTCAAGAGAGACTCTTCTTGGAAGATTGGAAGCAGCAGAGATGAATTTGAGATTATCAAGAGACTTACCTAGAGTGGAGATAGCATTCAGTGCTCTTAGCATCAGACCTACTTTGTCTAGAAGTACAAGTGTGAATGGAGATTATGCCAGTAGTAGCAGATCCAAATTTGATGAAGATAAGAAGATTGAAGAGGGTATTGCCTTTCTTGTGACAAGAGAACCAGATGGTAAGAAAATCTTTAAATGTTGGACATGTCAAGAATATGGTCATTTTGCATCTAAGTGTCCTAAGAGAGTTAAGAAGTATATGAATAATTTTAAGCCTAGAAGATCTAAAGAATGTTATTATGCAAATGATGAAGAAATTGAAGTAGGAATTGAAAGACATTTAAGTGACAGTGATAATGATAACTTTGATGACATAGGATTTGTAGCAATTAAGGAAGAAAATTCTAAATCTGATATTAAAGAAGAAAAATCCTTAGTTTTCCAAGTTGAAAAGAGAGCTGATTGGATTATAGATAGTGGTTGTTCACATCATATGACTGGTGATAAAGGAAAGCTCATAAAGTTTAACAATTATGATGGAGGAGTTGTTAGAGTTGGTAACAATGCACCTTGTTTGATTAAAGGTATAGGATCTATTACTCTTGATGGAAAGACTAATATTGATGATGTTTACTTTGTTGATGGATTGAAACATAATCTTTTTAGTGTTGGACAGTTAGTGGATAAAGGATATCAAGTTTGGTTTACTGAGAAAACTTGTGTGATAAAGGATAAAGATGGAAATCTAATGGGAACTGGATCTAGAACCAAAGGTAATGTATTTCAATTGAACCCTATTGAGATGACATGTTTGATGACTAAGATTGATGACAGTTGGTTATGGCATAGAAGGTTTTGTCATATAAACTTTGATAATATTGTGAAAGTAAGTTCTACACTTGCAGTAAGAGATTTACCTAAGATTATGAAGCCTACCAACATGATTTGCAATGAATGTGTGATGGCTAAGTAGAAAAGGAGTTCATTTCCTAGAAAGAAGTTCACATCTATGGAAAAGTTGGAGATTGTTCATACAGACTTGAGCAGTCCTACTAGGACTAGAGGATTCTATGGAGAAAGGTACTTTATGATTCTTGTTGATGATTTTACAAGAATGATGTGGATTGCATTTTTGAAAGAAAAATCTAAAGCATTTGATAAGTTTAAGGTCATGAAGAATAAATTTGAGAATGAATCAGGAATGAGGATTAAATGTTTGAGATCTGATAGAGGTGGAGAATTTACATCTAAAGATTTTAACACTTTTTGTGAAGTAAATGGTATTAAGAGACAATTTTCAGCTCCTAGAACACCTAAACAAAATGGTATTGTAGAAAGAAGGAATAAATCAGTGACTAAAGCAGCTAGAGCTATGTTGTTTGAATGTGATTTGTCAAACACATTTTGGAGAGAAGTAGTGAATACAACAGTATATACAATGAACAAAGTACAAATCAGAGTAGACACAGACAAGACACCTTATGAATTGTGGTTTGGACATGCACCCTCAGTTAAGTATTTTAGAATTTTTGGAAGCAAATGTTATATTAAGAGACATGATGATATAGGAAAGTTTGATCCTAGAAGTGATGAAGGAATTTTTCTTGGATATTCTTTGAAAAGAACATCATATAGATGTTACAATAATAGAACTAAGACTATTGTTGACAGTGCAAATGTAAAATTTAACGAGAAGTTTAAAATTTAGGAAAGAATGCTTGATTATGAATCTGATGAAGGAACTAACTCTCAGCCTAACATTGAAACTACTGAACAATTTTTTGAGACTGACAATGAATTGTTGAATTAAAGTCATGTTGAAGAAAATAGAGAAGAATCTACAGTTGAAGAAAGATCAGTGACTATGACACCTAACAGGTATATATCAAGACATCATCCTGTTGAACAAGTGATTGGAAGTTTGGACAGAGGAGTTATGACTAGAAAGAAGGTACATTAATGTTTGATTTCTCAAATTGAACCTAAGTCTACTAATGAAGCTTGTGAAGATGAACATTGGATTAAAGCTATGAAAGAAGAATTGGATCAGATTGAAAAGAACAAGACATGGGAATTGGTCCCTAGACCTAAAGACAAAAATGTGGTTGGAACTAAATGGGTATTCAGGAAAAAAATGAATGAACAAGGAGAAGTAAGTAGAAACAAAACAAGATTGGTATGTAAGGGATACTCACAACAAGAAGGAATTGAATATGAAGAGACTTTTGCTCCTATGGCAAGACTTGAAGTAGTAAGAATATTTTTGGCTTATGCAGTATTTAAGAAATTCAAAGTGTATCAGATGGATGTGAAGTCAGCATTTCTAAATGGTGAATTAGAAGAAGAAGTCTACATTGATCAGCCTAAAGGTTTTCCTTTGACTCAAGAAGGAGACATGGTATGTAAACTAAAGAAAGCATTGTATGGACTAAAGAAAGCACCTAGAACTTGGTATGCTAGATTAGATAAGTATTTGTTAAAGTTGGGATTTACAAAAGGAATAGCTGATAGTAACTTATACATAAAAGAAATTAAGAATGGATTGTTAGTTTTGGTTATTTTTGGAGGAGAAGATGAAGCTAGTGACAAATTTGCTGATGAAATGAAGATAGAATTTGAAATGAGTATGATTGGAGAAATGAAATACTTTTTGGGATTATAGATAACACAAAATAAAGATGGTATCTTTGTAAGTCAGACAAAGTAATTGAATGATTTGTTGAAAAGATTTGGTATGGAGAATTGTAAACCAGTTGGAACACCTATGGTTATAGGACATAAACTATCTAGTAAAGATGAGACACCAGCAGTTGAGAAAAAGAAATATAGATCTATGATTGGTGGATTGCAGTACTTGACACACACTAGACTAGATATACAACTTTCAGTTGGAATGGTAGCAAGATTTCAAGCTGAACCTAGAGAGTCACACTATGCAGCAGTAAAGAGGATATTGAGATATCTTAAAGGCACAATGGACTATGGGTTGTGGTATGAAACTTCTAATGATTTTACCCTATGTGCATATACTAATGCTGATTGGGGAGGCAACATTGATGATAAAAAAAGAACTTGTGGTGGAGCCTTTTTTCTTGGAGGAAGATTAGTTTCTTGGTTGAGCAAAAAGTAGAATTGTATCTCATAGAGTATAGCAGAAGCAGAATATGTAACAACAACAAACAATTGTAATTAGATAATTTGGATGAAGCAGATGTTGATGGACATTGGAATAAAGTTTGATGAGCCTATTTTCATACATTGTGACAATACAAGTACAATTAGTATGTCTAAGAATCTTGTATTACATTCTAAAACAAAGCATATAGAGATCAAGAATCATGTTGTAAGAGAGAAAGTAGCTAAGAAAGAAGTCAAACTGGAGTACATAAGCACGAAGTAGATATATTTACTAAGCCTTTGCTTAAGGATACATTTGAGTATCTGAGAGGTATGCTTGGGGTTATGCCCCAACCTACTTTTGAGTAATGATGTAGATGGTTGCATCCATCCAGTGGAATATGGCCCAATCTATTTTCTGGATTGGATGTTCGTACTTCCTCTATGGGGGAGTATGTGTATTTGAGCTGAGTCATTGAGGACTCTTGTGAATGTTTTATTTTCTGAACAATGTCTTTTAACATTGAGCTATTGTTTGACATAGTGATGGCATTTTTGTCATTGATGTCAATGGGGGAGAGAATCATGAAAAACACTAAGGAACTACATTTTTTGGATAGATTTAATATGATAACGAGCAAGATTTGATTGATGAAGAGTAGCAGAGTAGTTGAGCAGTAATGATTGGAGTTTTGGAACATTAGATGTTTTTCATCTATGTTTCTATCAATGCCAATGGGGGAGATTGTTAGGAATGAATGCTGAAGCCTTTGATAGTCATTCTGTAGTAGTGGTTATTGCATTCGTGACTATGATTGTCATTGATGTCAACACAGTGATATTCTGGAGTTTAGCAGAGAAGCAGACATAGTTTTGTTTTGCGTACATGTTATATTGTAGATTGAGTTATGTGTAGTTGATGGTATGTTATTTCATGTGTTATTAGCCTATGGTTAAGAATGAAAAAGGAAATTCATTTATTCATGAAAGTTATAAGCATTTTGGTGGAAGCAATATTCTGGCAGTGTTCCTGAGTAGCAGTTTTTGGTAATCGGAGGATATCTCCTAACTGGGATGGAATCTGATTCTGTGTAGTTAAAGGGAATTTTGAGACTTATTTATGGTGATGTGGTTCATAG
The DNA here is from genome assembly GCA_027943335.1 of Chamaecyparis obtusa. Classification (NCBI taxonomy): domain Eukaryota; kingdom Viridiplantae; phylum Streptophyta; class Pinopsida; order Cupressales; family Cupressaceae; genus Chamaecyparis; species Chamaecyparis obtusa. The sequence goes on along the minus strand of BSBK01003685.1, from coordinate 122,622 downwards.
CACAAACTTTGAGGTCACATGATTCGAAAGTTATTGTATCTGGAAGCTAACAGTTTTATGTAATTTTGATGTAGCGTGCTGAAATTATTATTTTGTATTTGCATGTCGACTCATTTGTAATTATTTGAGTGTGGTATAAAGGAAGGAATTTTTTCCTTATTATGATGGGATTTTAATAGTTGTGATATGAAATTGTGAAAGTTCTGATGTGAATGTATGCATGAAGTGAAGAAAAGAGCTAATTTAGTGATGAAGGAAGACTTGTGAAGTACATAGATCTAGATTTGTGATCTTCTATAGCAGAGAGTGTTGTTTTGGCACAGTGTGAAGAAGTTAACATATTTCATATTATTTTGTTGAATAATCCTAAGATCTGTTGGACAGTGAGTTCAAAGATCTTGCCTTGAAGCTATTTGGGCAGTGGGTCCTTCTGTCTTCCATAACTCCTAATAGGGTTAGAATATTTTAACAGGGATTCAAAATCTCCTAACAGAGATTCATATGTAATGAATGTATTTCATAAGACTCCTAACAGGGTCCATCCTTTCACAAGGAACTTTCATATTAGTGCATCATTTTGTGGGCATCATTCCCACCGAGGTTTACTCTTTGATCAAGAGGTTCCCTAGTTAACATATCTTGTGTTATTGTGTCATTGTGTATGATTATCTTTCTATGGTTGGTTACTACCTTGATTATATGGTTTAAAGCTGTTGAAGTTGATATTGAAGTTGATAAATGGTTTAATTATCAGATAACTGATTCACCCCCCCCCCCCCCCCCTCTTAGTTATCTTGGTGGTCTTTACTTTCTAACATGCCATAATGGTAACATATGATCAAGGTCCTACCATAGACTTGAAGAAAATGGAGAAGCTTCAATATGCATTATGCACCCATCTCCAGATAGTTAACTCTTTGATAAATTTTTCGAAGAAGGAGATCCAGAACCTTAAGATAGCATATCTAGATGTTTTTCCCTTAGTGAGTATGTATAGATACAATTTTTTGTAACACCTTTGTCATTAATGTCAAAGGGGGAGTTGTGTATAGAGTAAGAATATGGATCATAATATGTATAGGGAGATATAAGTATATGTATAGATGACAAAATATTTTTTTTATTAAGGACAGTTAGCAACTTGGCCATATTCCTTTGTTGCCATCAATGAAAAAAGGGGAAATTGTTGGTAAGTTGGCTGTACTAATGAATATGACTTTATATAGTGTTTTCATTATGGCAACAAAGTCATAGAAGTTTGGAGTCAGTGCACTTGATGTAAAGATTAAAATTCAATTAAGTGTTGAAGATTGGAAGTGTATAGAGTTCCTATAGCTCAGAGCATTAGCGCACATGCGTACAAATGAGCTATGGTATGTACCATGGAAGTTAAGTTGGTTAGACTATATTCATGCTTATTCTATGAGCACATGATCAGATGTGCAACGATGAGGAAGTTACAGTCAGTTGAAGTTGCACAGCTAGTATGTGCCAATGAAGGATAGAGTATGAAGCTGACAGTTAGTATTTTGGTTTGCGGATATAATGTAATGTTGTAAAGGCTATGCACCTATTATATTTAGGTTGCTAACATATATAATTTTTTTTTTGTAAGCACACATAAGCCAATTCATTTGGAAGTGTTGTATGTGATAGGTCTAAGGGCCGACCTAATTGTTTATTTTGTATGAGCATATAAATAAAAGATGCACCCATTGTATTCGGTATGGAAGTTGATAGAGAGTTGTACTAAGTAGAGAAGAAGTGTGTGAAGACACTAGAAGATGTATTAGAGATTTTCTAGAGGTCAAAGCATCAACGTATCAAAGGAAATAATCTGACAAGCAGTGTCACAGTGACAGTTCATCCTACAAATATAGTGTGTATCTGAGATCAGAAGTTTGTACCCTTCACCACTTGAGTAGTGAGCTCTTGGATAGTACATCCTCTCCCCTAACAGGGACAATTGTAAAAGATACCTAACAGGGTCCAACCCTTAACAAGGTCTACTATACTTAAAGCATTGTAAAGAAACTCCTAATAGGGTTAAGGATCTTCTAACAAGGATCACAAAACACTAGTGCAAAATAGTAGTGGGTGTCAATTTCCACCTTTGTTTTTACCTATTTGGGTTTTCCCGTAACCATATTGGTGTCATGTTGATTTCATGTTTCATGTTTATGTCAATGTTTATTTCAATACTTAAGCATTTAAGTTCAGTATAAACATTAAAGATTAAAGTTAAAATACAGTGAACATTGATTCACCACCCCCTCTCCTCTTAGTGTTCCCTTTCCTAACATCAGCATCACCTAAAGTTCCAAAGTTTACATCTAGAAACCATTCCAAGAAAGACATCATTGGAGATCAAAGTGGCAAAGTCTTAACAAGATCACAAGAAAAGAACTCAACTAGCAATGGAGTTGTATGTTTACTATCTCAAATTGAACCCTTAAGTGTTTAAGATGCTTGTAATGATTCATATTGGCATGATGCTATGAAAGAAGAACTTGATCAAATTATTAAGAATGACACTTGGGAACTAGTCCCAAGACCTAGTGATAAGAATGTGATTAGAACAAAGTGGATATTCAGGAACAAGATGAATGAAGATGGTACAGTAGTAAGAAATAAAGAAAGGTTAGTATGTAAGGGATTTTCTCAAAGAGAAGGCATTGATTATTCAATCACATTTGCATCTGTGAGAAGATTAGAAGCTATTAAGTTGTTTCTAGCTTATGCTATAGTCAAAAAATTCAAATTTTATTAGATGGATGTCAAGTCAGCATTCCTAAATGGAGATTTGAAAGAAGAAGTATACATTGAGCAGCTAGAAGGATTCACCTTATCAGATAGATGTGATATGGTATGCAGATTGAAGAAGGCCCTCTATGGACTTAAGCAAGCCCCTAGAGCATGGTATGAGAGACTAGATGGATATCTAACAAAGATTGGATTCAAGAAAGGAGCACCAAACTGTAATCTATTCATAAGAGAGACATATGAAGGTTTACTACGTATAGCTATATTTGTTGATGACATTATCTTTGGAGGTAATGAAAAACTTAGTGTTGAATTTGCTAAGGAGATGCAAAATGAATTTGAGATGAGTATGACTGGTCCTATCAAATATTTTTTGGGATTGAATGTGCACAAGACAGAGAAAGGTATTTTCATTAATCAGTCCAAGTATGTGAAAGAAATATCAAAGAAATTCAAGATGGATGATTGCAAGCCAGTAGGGACTCCTATGATTACTGGATGCAAGCTTATAAAAGAAGACGACTCACCAGCAGTAGATATAACATTGTACAAGTCTATGATTGGAAAACTTATTTATCTTACTCAGACTAGACCTAATATTTCCAATACAGTTGGCATAGTTGGAAGATTTGTAGCAGAGCCTAAACAAAGTCACCTCATGGTAGTAAAAATGATATTTAGATAATTGTAAGGTACTATAGATTATGGTCTATGGTATCCTAATTTAGAAAATGTTGAGCTTCATGTGTACACTGATGCAGATTGGGTAGGATGCATTGATGAAAGAAAGAGTACATCAGGTGGAGTAGTGTTTCTTGGTGATAGACTTGTCACTTGGACAAGAAAGAAACAAAATTGTATTTCTTAGTCAACAACAGAATTAGAGTATGTTGTAGCAACCTTGAATTTCTCTACAATTGTTTGGATCAAGCAGATGATAAAGGATTTTGGAATTCAAATTGATTATCCTATTGTTACTCACTATGATAACACTAGCACTATCAATATGTCAAAGAACCCTATGATGCATGCAAAGAAAAAGCACATTGAGATCAAGTATCACTTCCTAAGAGAGAAAGTGGCAGAGAAAGAAGTCAAGTTGGACTATGTGAGTACTAAAGATCAGTTGGCAGACATATTCACAAAGCCCTTACCAAAGGATACTTTTGAGTATCTCTGGGAGAAGTTGGGAGTACTTCCCTTCCTTGATTCTACTTAGAAGAAAGAAGGAAAAGCATCAGTCCTTAGGGACTGATGGATGGTTGACTACTCTATGTCTAGAGTAGTACCAGTGCTTAAACTGATAGGCACCCTTTTCCATTAATGACAAAGGGGGAGTAATATATAGTCATGAAAATAGAAGTAAAAAGAGGAGTAATAAACTAAGGGGGAGAAGTATCCAGTTATGAAAATAGTTGATTTGGATTGGTGGAGTTTTTCATTCCATATGTTGTCATCAATGCCAAAGGGAGAGATTGTTGGAGATTTGCCAACAAGCCAGTATTGACTGTATGTTTGTCATTCATGACAATATATGGAAAGTAGCATGCATGGAAGACTTATGCAATAAGATTTAAGTACATATATAGCATGGACATGATATCAACATGATATCATGGGCACAAAGGTTAACTATTAGTACAGACAGTTATATAGCATCTTGTGTTAGCAGTGTTCCTAACAGAGCAACATGTAGTGTTCTGTGTATGGTTGTCTATACATTACTCATGAAGCCTTGTGCACTTGGATATATGTTGAAGACATGTTAGTGATGTTACATTCATGGACACAAAGTCTAATGATCAGTAGAAGTGAATTTATACAGTCATTATTCGCCAGTAACAGTTTCTTGTGTTTATTTAGAAGAGCCGACAAAGATTATATTGGTTCTTGAGTTGCACCCATCATTTCGGTATGCACCCTTGGAGTTAAGCTTAGAGAATAGTTAGTGATGTTTGGTTAAGAGGGAATGAAGTAATTTAGCTTGAGGAGAAAGATACAATTAATTTGGTAGAGCCGACAGTGTGTAGCGTGCGTCTACATTTATCTTATTGGACGGGTCCTAGAATGTGTTGCATGCTTAGTAGAGTCGACTAAATTATTATTGGAGCTTGTTATAATTTCACTAATATGATTTCTAAGTGGTTCTAATAGGCCAACTTGATTATATCATTTAAAGGAAAGATATTTATAGGTAGTCATTTGTGATTGCTGAAGTGTGGTTCATGGTTAATAGTAAGAGTAGAGTAGAGAGTGCGAAGTGTTGAGCCATCGAAAGAAGGTCTATGTGACCAAGTAAAGTAGTTGTACTATACATTGGAACTAATATAGATAGCAGGTCAAAGTGCAATTCACCAAGATCCAGATATAGTGTGTATCTATTAAACAAAAGGTTGTAGCCTTCGCCCCTCTGAGCAGTGTGCTCTTGGATAGTGTGTCCTCTCCCCTAAGAGGGACTATTGTAAAAGACTCCTAACAGGGTCTGACCCTTGACCAGGTCTACTGTACTAAATATATTGTAAAGAAACTCATAACAAAGTTAAGGATCTTCTAACAATGATCATAATACACTAATGTAGAATATTAGTGGGTGTCAATTCCCACCGGGGTTTTTACCTATTTTGGTTTCCCCTTAACCAAAATATTGGTTTTGTGTTCAAGTGTTCTTTCATTGTGTTTATGTTTTATGTTTAAGTAAACTTAATTAGATAAAGAATTGAAACTTGTAGATAACTGATTCACCCCACCCCACCCCCCACCCCACGCCCCCCCCCCTCTCTGTTATCTCTTAGGACTATTCCTAATAGTTATTTTTGTTGATGATATTATCTTTTGAGGAGAAGATGAAGCCAGTGATAAATTTTCAAATGAAATGAAGACTAAATTTGAAATGAGTGTGATTGGTGAAATGAAATACTTTTTAGGATTAAAGATAACACAGAATAGTGATGGTATTTTTGTAAGTCAAAAAAAGTACTTGAATGATTTATTGAAGAGATTTGGAATGGAGAACTATAAACCAGTTTGAACACCTATGGTAACTAGACATAAGTTATCTAGCATAGATGAGACTCCTACAATGGCACAGAGGAAGTACAGATCTATGATTGGAGGATTGCAATATTTGACTCATACAAGACTTGATATAGCACATTCAATTGGAATTATAGCAAGATTTTAAGTTGAACCCAGAGAATCACATTATGCAATAGTAAAGATGATTCTAAGGTACTTAAGAGGCACAATTGAGTATCGATTGTGGTATGAAAAATATGATGATTTTACCCTATGTGCATATAGAGATGTTGATTGCCGAAGCAGTGTTGATGATAAAAGGAGCACCAGTGGTGGAGCATTTTTCCTTGGAGGAAGATTAGTTTCTTGGCTAAGAAAGAAGTATAATTGTATTTCACAAAGCATATTAGGAATAAGGTGTCTTAACCTTGGATAATTCCTATTCTTATTATTTGTTTTGTAAAATGTATTTCTTGCAAATAATGTAATTAAGTGTGAGTGTACATGTCTAGTTGGCATGTTGATGTGTCAGCATCTGGAATTGTGTAAGGAGATCATGGATGAAACAGCTATGATGGATTCCTATGACATGTAAGAGCTATGTCTGGAAGTTTCAATGATAGGTGAAGACATGTGGCAACTAATAAAGTTGTGTACTATACACTCTTCCCCAATCATGGGGTTCCTATTTTCTTGGAGAATGGTAAAACCCTAATACGGCTATCTTTGGAAGTTTCCCTAAAAAGGGAAGCACATGATATATGCATTTTTTAGGGTTGTGAAGAAAGGAGAAGAAAGTGTATTGTTGGAACATTTTTTATGCCACCGTGATTTGTCTTCAAGAGTTGGAAATCTTCTGAAAGAACTTGGATTGCATGTGTATTGTAAAGTGCAATAGTTTTGATAAATACATTATGCAGGTTTTGGAGTGCTGGGGTTTTTATCGAAAGGTTTCCCGAGGGTAAATCTTTCTATCATTCTCTATTTTCTATATGCATGGTATATGGCTACAATATCATTGTTAAAGTAGTTAATGAATCTAAAATTGTAAGGATTTAAAAGTATTTTCACAATACTTTCCTTAAGAGATTAGTGTAGGAAGTTGTTTCCGCACCTGAGTTTCCTTACAAGTGGTATTAGAGCCTGATCAACTTTTGATCCTAGTTGTTGGGTAGGGTTTTTTGAACTAATCTCAAGTTGAGTGGGAGTTTTGTGTAGATTATTCTAAATCTTATTTGCAGATTGAGATGGCAAGTTCCTCATACAGTAGAATGGAGGTGGAGAAATTTAATGGCACTAATTTTGAGTTGTGGAAACACAAGATGGAAGACATGCTTGAAGACCATGATCTATGCGAGGCTACTTCACTTGATGTGAAACCTGCAGTGATATCTCAAGTGGATTGGGAGATCAAGGATTAGAAGGCTAAGGGTCTCATCAGACTCTGTCTAGCAGATGTCGTTCTTCTGAATGTTCTTGATGAGACTACTGCAAATTCTTTGTGGAAACGGCTTAGGTCTATGTATCAAGCCAAATCTCTAGTGAATAAGTTTTTCCTGAGAAAGAAGTTGTATTCTTTAAGAATGGAGGAAGGTGGATCCGTAACTGATCATCTCAATGCATTCAATTTAATGATTGCATAGTTGGCATCATCTAGTGCCAAGATCAAGGAGGAGGATTGTTGTATGACCCTACTTTGTTCCTTGCCAGATTTGTGGGACCATCTTGTGATGGCTCTCAGAATTACTGTAGTCACATTCTGTATGGATGATGTGGTGTCTTCACTGCTATCTGAGGAGATGCAAAGAAAGACTTTGGATTTGTCTAAGGAAGCCCTTGCTATTCACAGGAGATCCAATGACAGAGGAAAGTAGAATGACAACAAGTCAAAGAAGGGTAGATCCAAATCCTGTGGGAGTTCTAAGACTCCTGGAAAGTCCAAGGAGAAATGTTGGAACTGTGATAAATCTGGGCACTTTCGGAGGGACTGCAAAGAACTGAAGAAGAAGAAGAAAGGCTCAGATTCAGCTTCCAAAAAGTCTCAAGAAGATGGAGATGCTTTTATTGCAACTTTGGCAGCCCATGATGCATCTGATGATGTGTGGTTGGTAGACTCAAGTGCTTCTTTTCACATGACCTCTCATCGAAACTAGTTCTTAAAATATGAAGAGTTTGATGGTGGAAAGGTGTACTTGGGTAATGATTCTCACCTAAAGATAGTTGGATGTAGAAGGGTCACTATCAGATTTCCTGATGGACAAGTAAAGGGAATCAATAGAGTTATGCACATTCTAGGTTTGGCACGAAGCCTATTATCTGTAATTATGTTGAATGATGTAGGTGTGCAAGTTGTCTTTTCAAAAGATGGATGCAAGATGATGAGAGGTTCTATGGTACTCACTAGACGTACTAGGAGAGGTACTTTGTTTTAGCTTGATGCATGCATTGTTCAGTGCAATAGTTCTTCTATTTCAAAGAAGAGAGCAGCTATCACTTCATCCCCACCATCTGGATGAGTAGTAAAGAAGACTGTGGCAATGGATTCCAATGGAAGTGCAGTAAGTGTACCTAAGGGTGCAAACACTTTGGAAGGCAAGCTTCCTACAGAAAAGACAATGTTGTGGCATACGAGATTTGGCCACATTGGTGACAAGGGTCTTAGGATTTTGAAAACTAAAAATCTTGTCGAGGGCTAAATGATTGTAATCTCGAGTTTGATTTCTATGAACACTATGTTTATGGTAAGCAAAATCATGTTTAGTTCTACTCTAGTTCTCACAAGTCTTCTGGACTTTTGGATCTTATTCATTCTGATGTTTTTGGTCTTGTAAAAGTTGCTTCTATCTCTAGTTCTATATACTTTATATCTTTTATAGATGATTACAGTAGGACTTGGATATATTTCCTAGAAAGTAAGACATAGGTTTTCATTTGGTTCAAGAAATTTAAGGCTCTCGTGGAGAATCAGACTGGTAAAAGAATCAAGTGTGTGAGAACTGATAATGGTGGTGAGTTTTGTTCTACGGAGTTTGAATAGTTCTATAAAGAACAAGGTATTGAGAGGCATAAGACAACTCCTTATACCCACAACAAAATGGAGTTGTAGAGAGAATGAACAAGACACTGATGGAGAAGGCTAGGAGTATGCTTAGTGGAGTTGGTTTAGAAAAAAGGTTTTGGGCCAAAGCTGTGGCCACTACTTGCTATCTGGTTAACAGATCTCCTACATTAGCTCTTGTTGGTAAGACACCCATGGAGGTGTGGTCTGGTAAGAAGCCTTCAATTAGACATCTTTGTGTTTTTGGTTGTGAAGCTTATGCACATGTTCCAAAGGAGAAAAGATCTAAGTTGGTAAAAAAAGTTGTCAAATATATTTTCATCAGATACAATGTTGGTGTGAAAGGATACAAGCTTTGGAATCCTGTGACTAGTAAGGTGTTGCATAGTAGAAATGTTATTTCCAGAGAGCTAACACCTTCTCCTATTGTGCTACAACTAGCTGAAAAAGAAAAGGAAAAAGATGTTGTTCAGTTACCTCCTACCCCTGAGAAGACTGAACATAGAGACCATGTTGGGACTAATGATGAGGAGATCTCTGATAGTTCAGAAGAAGAGGAAGAAGAGGAAGAACAACCTCAACCTCAGCCCTTGAGGAGATCCACGAGAGAAAGAAAGCAACTAGAAAGGTTTGGTTATTCTATGTTAGATTCTAGTTGTGCTTTTTCTTTGATTACTAACACTCACGAGCCTAGATCTATGAAAGAGGCATTGGGCATGGAAGATGCAGGTTCTTGGATTAAGGCTATGGATGATGAGATGGCTTCATTGGAGAAAAACAAAACTTGGGACCTTGTACCTTTTCCTAAAGGGAGAAAATTTGTTGGCTGTAAATGGGTGTTCAAGATAAAATTTTGTGCAGATGGTAGTGTTGAAAGGTACAAAGCTAGATTGGTTGCAAAGGGGTATTCACAGGTAGAGGGAACAGATTATGGTGAAATATTCTCTCCTGTTGCAAAGTTGACATCCATTAGATTTTTGTTATCTCTTGCTGCATCATATGATTTAGAGATAGAACAGATGGATGTGAAGACAACTTTCCTTCATGGTGATTTGGAGGAAGAGATTTATATGTCACAGCCTGAGCACTACATTGTTAAAGGTAAAGAATCCTTAGTTTGTAGATTAAAGAAATCTCTATATGGTTTGAAGCAATCTCCTAGGATGTGGTACCTTAAGTTTGATGTCTTTGTGTTGTCAATTGGATTTGTAAGATTGAAATCAGATCATTGTGTTTATTTCAGAGTTGAAAATGATCGCCTTCTTATTGTTGCATTATATGTTGATGATATGTTGTTGTTTGGGAAGGGTAAGGGTATGATTTCTAATTTTAAATCTCAGTTGTCAACATAGTTTGAGATGCAAGATCTTGGGGTAGAAAGGTATATCTTGGGTATGGAAATCAGTAGAGATAGGTCTAACAGAAAACTTTGGTTGAGTCAGAGTAAGTATGTGAAGTCTGTGTTGGACAGGTTCAACATGGCAGATTGTAGACCACTATGTGTTCCTATTTCTATGGGAACAAAGTTATCTGTAGATGATTGTCCAAAATCTCCTAGTGAGGTGGACATGAGTAGAGTACCTTATGCTAGTGCAGTTCGCAGTCTTATGTATGCTATGGTCTGTACTAGATGAGACATTGCCCAAGTAGTGGGAGTCCTGAGTCAATTTATGGCTAACCCTGGACTAGTACATTGGGATGTAGTTAAGCGATTATTCAGATATTTGAGGGGTACATCAGATTACTCCATATGTTACCATGGTAACTCTTCTAGATCTCCACATTTAGTTTTTATTCATGGGTTTGTGGATTCAGATTGGGTAGGTGATATTGATAGCAGGAGATCCACCAATGCTTATGTGTTCACTATGTTTGGTGGTTCTATCAGTTCGATGAGTAAGCGACAACCTGTGGTTGATTTGTCCACTACAGAAGCTGAGTACATGGATACTACTCATGCTTGTAAGGAAGCCATTTGGATTAGGAGATTGTGTTCTGATGTTGATGTTGATGCAAAATAGATTAATATTTGGTGTGACAGTCAGAGCGCTATTTTCCTTGCGAAGAATCCAACTTTTCATGCCAGAACGAAGCACATTGATGTGCAGTTTCACTTTGTGAGAGATATGGTGGAAGATGGAAAGGTAAATTTGGAGAAGGTAGACATTGTGATGAATGTTGCAGATGCATTAATGAAACTAGTGGGCATTGAGAAGTTGAGATGGTGTTCGGAGTCTATGGGCCTTTTGGCCTATAGCGGTTAGTTCCTGTTATGTTCTTGTTGCTCTTACAAGGTGTTCGACAAGTGGGATAATGTTAGGAATAAGGTGTCTCAACCTTGGATAATTCCTATTCTTATTATTTGTTTTGTAAAATGTATTTCTTGCAAATAATGTAATTAAGTGTGAGTGTACATGTCTAGTTGGCATGTTGATGTGTCAGCATCTTGAATTGTGTAAGGAGATCATGGATAAAATGGTTATGATGGATTCCTATGACATGTAAGAGCTATGTCTGGAAGATTCAATGACAGGTGAAGACATGTGGCAACTGATAAAGTTGATAAAGTTTTTTCAGGTTCCTATTTTCTCAGAGAATGGTAAAATCCTAATACGATTATCTTTGGAAGTTTCCCTAAAAAGGGAAGCATGTGATATAAGCATTTTTTAGGGTTGCGAAGAAAGGAGAAGAAAGTGTATTGTTGGAACATTTTTTATGCCGACGAAATTTGTCTTCAAGAGTTGGAAATCTTCTGAAAGAACTTGCATTGCAAGTGTATTATAAACTGCAATAGTTTTGATAAATACATTGTGCAGGTTTTGGAGTGCTGGGGTTTTTACCAAAAGGTTTCCCCAGGGTAAATATTTGTCTCATTCTCTATTTTCTATATGCATGGTATATGGCTGCAATATCATTGTTAAAGTAGTTAACGAATCTGAAATTGTAAGGATTTAAAATAATTTGCACAATACTTTCCTTAAGAGATTAGTGTAGGAAGTTGTTTCCACACCTGAGTTTCCTTACAAAGCACAGTAGAAGCAGAGTATGTAGAAGCAGCAAAAAATTGTAATCAGATAATTTGGATGAAGCAAATGCTGTTATATTGGAATAAAATTTGTTGAGCCTATTGTTATACATTGTGATAACACCAGCATAGTTAGTATGTCTAAGAACCCTGTGTTACACTATAAGAGAAAGCATATAGAGATAAAGTATCATGTAGTGAGAGAGAAATTCATAGAGAAAGAAGTCAGACTTGAGTACATGAGCACAAAGGAGTAGATGGCATACATCTTTACAAAACCTTTTCCTAAGGATACATTTGAGTATCTAAGAGGTATGCTTGAGGTTATGCCCTAGCCTACTTTTAAGAAGTGATGCAGATTGTTGCATCCATCTAGTGGTATATGAGCATTATCTTTCATCTAGACTGGATGGTTGTACTTCCTCTATGGGGGAGTATGTGTATCTGAGCTGAGTCATGAGGACTCTAGTGAATGTATTTTTAAACAGTGTCTTTTGACATTGAAGTTGTTGTTGACATAATGATGAAACATCTATCATTGATGTCAATGGGGGAGAACAATACATGAAAAACCATTTGAAACATCTATTGGAGAGAACTGAATAGGAAAATGGAGCAAGATTTGATTGATGAAGAAGACTTGAAAGCATTTTCAGAGCAGCGGTGTTACAACATTGGATTTATAGAACTTAGATGGTTTTTCATCTATGTTGCCATTGATGCCAATGGGGGAGATTGTTAGGAATTAAGGATAAATATATCCTATGGTGGAGTATTCATAGCCATTCTATAGTAGTTGTTGTTGCATTCATGACTGTGATTGCCATTGATGTCAACACAGTGATCTACTGAAGATTATCAGATAAGCAGACAGTGTTTGAATTAGCACACTTGGGATATTGAAGATGAAGCTATGCAAAGTTGAGGACTTACTCTATTCTATTTTATAAGATCATGGTTAAGAGAATAGATAGTAATTCATTTATTCATGAAAGTTATGAGGAAATCAGTAGAAGCAGTATTCAAGAAGTGTTCTTGAGTAGCAGTTTGTCGAAATCATATGATATCTCCTAATCGGGATGGAATATGGTTATGCGTAGTTAGAGATCAGTTGAAGACATGTTGATAGTGATGTGGATGACAACGCAAGATCTGAGGTCACACGAGTGAATAATTATATTTATTGGAAGCTGACAGTTTTGTGTAATTTTGATGTAACATGTGGAAACTTTTATTTTGTAATTTTTATGCCAACTAATTTTTAATTACTCAAGTGTGGTATAAAGGAAGGAATGTATTCCTTTTTTTAGTGTGGAATGTAATTAATGTAAGTGTATGAATATATTTATATGGTTGTTGGTTACATTGCTTACATGGTTAAAATCTATTGAAGTTGATAAAAGCTATATTTGTCTAATAATTGATTCACGCCCCCCACCACCCCCTCTTAGTTATCTTGGTGGACTTTACTTTCTAACATTTGTAACTCATGTAAATTTTGGTTGAACAATTTGACATAGATATAAAATTGTCTTAAGTCTTGATACATGGATTAAGGGATTGCTTTAAATTATTATAAAGTATTGTGATAATACCATTGATGTTTAGTTGTAATAGGACATGTATTAGGGAATGATATTGCAATACTTTATTTTTATAGTTGATTAAATTAGGATATGTCTTAAGGGGATGACTTATTGTTGTTTACTAAGGACATGTCTTAAGGAGATAGTTTATTACTTATCTCAATGAATTTATGCACGATATTGCAATAATTTATTTTAATATTTCATTAATTAGTATATGTCTTAAGGGGATGAATTCATACTTTTCTCATTGAATGTATGCATGATATTGTAATACTTTAATTTTATAGTTGATTAAACCAAGACATGTCTTAAGAGGATGACTTATTGTTGTTTACTAAGACCGAGTATTAAGGGGATAGTTTGTTACTTATCTCATTAAATTAGGACATGATAAAGGGATGATTTAATGCTTATCTCATTCAATGTATGCATGATATTGAAATACTTTAATTTTATAGTTGATTAAATCAAGACATGTCTTAAGGGGGTGACTTATTATTTTTTACTAAGACCAAGTCTTAAGGGGATGGTTTATTACTTATCTCATTAAATTAGGACATGTCTTAAGAGGAAGATTTAATACTTATCTCATTAAATGTATGGATGATATTGCAATACTTTAATTTTATAGCTCATTAAATTAGGACATGTCTTAAGGGGATGACGTATTATTGTTTACTAAGATCAAGTCTTAAGGGGATGGTTTATTAGTTATCTCATTATATTAGGATATGTCTTAAGGGGATGACTTATTATTGTTTACTAAGACCAAGTCTTAAGGGGATGGTTTATTAATTATGTCATTATATTAGGACATGTCTTAAGGGGATGATTTAATACTTATGTCATTCAATTTATGTATGATCTATTGTGAAATATGTATAAATTAGATCATGTCAAACATATAAATTATTTGATGAAACATATATCGTAGATCATCAAACATATAACTTAGATCATGAAACATATATAAATTAGTTCATTATTAAACATACAACTTTATTATTGTGATGTTGGAAGGACTTGATCTCTGATCTTGTTCATCATTTCCCTCATTGCACAATATTAGATCATCAAAACATATATCAAGTATTTAATCATCAAACATAGCTCAAGTATAGAATGCCCAACATCATTCATAGATCAAGTATAACTTAGATCATCAAACACATAACTTGGATCATCAAACATATAAATTACATGTCAAACAAATATAAATTAGATCATCAAATCAAAGATCAATTATAACTTGGATCATCAAACATATAAATTACATGTCAAATATGTGCATATAAATTAGATCATCAAATCGTAGATCAAGTACACATAATCATGAATCATAGATCAATTATAATATGTCAACCATTGAATCATAGATCAAGTATGTATGTTCATCAAACATAGATCAAGTATATAACATTCTAATCACCAAACAGGGATCAAAAGTCTAAAGATCAAATAATAAAAAATGTAACATATCAACCATCTAGAGTCTAGTGATGAAATATAACATCAAATAAATAACATGTAGATAAAAAAAATATAAGGTGTCTATCGAAGATTAAGTGTCTATACTAGCTAGATGGATCAATAGCCTAGGACTCATCATGGTGACTCCTCACTATGCAATGCCCAAAGTGACTATCATATTATGTAGGGTGTGTCAAGCCCTACAAAGAAAGTGATACAATGTAATCATTTAAAATAAAATATGTAAAGTGAATATTATACATGTACACATCAATAATTTAAAACTTACCTGTCCACTACTAATGTCATCATCAAGTGATTCTTGATGATGTACATGATCATGCCTCAACAAAGGAGTAACACTTGAAGCATCTCCCCCTTAAAAAAAATCATATATATTTATATACATGTACACACACACATGATATCATATCAATTGAATTAAAAAAAAGTACAAATTTACATGCTATGAAAGTTTGAATATTTATGGTTTACATTAAAAATAAGGTTTACCTATGTAGATGGTGACACCTAATAGTACAATGCCTCCCTAGCCTCGATCATTTCAACCACGATATCAAGATTTTGTTGGGCCTCATTTAGGCTCAACTCCGCATCTACGACATGACTAGTTGGCACACATCCCACTAATGATGAATGCAGTGGACTGAGAAAATGAGATGGCATGGAAGTCCAATCATCACATGTCAATAAATCCATGTAACCCATAGTCATCATGCTGGAGTTAACATCCTCAAGGCCAACATCATAGGACTAGTGTGTTGCACTCACTGAAGGTTTTGTATGTTGTTGCTCTCCCTCTGTAATAATAGAGTGGGCGGTAGGTGGATCCTAATGGGCACTGCCACTATGGCCACATTTTGGGTGATAAGAAGGTTGTGGCTAAGTGCATTTGATAGTACCCACATGAGCTCTAACATCTAATATGGGTATATCATTATCTTCCTCTATAAATGCATACATATCTAGAATATCCTTAGCCAAAAGATCTAATGTAGCTCGTGCCACCTCTCTTGTAAGTCCATCTAGTTCGACAAGTGAAGGGATGCATGTTGCACTATGGATGTGATCTGAGATCCTACTAGAGGATGCTCCACATAAGGATATAGACCATCGATGAGACATCAAATACTACCCAACCTATTCACTAGATATGGATCTAGAAACTGCTTCAATGTCCCCAAATCTATCAATCGTTCCTTGAAGTTAGGTGCTATGAACAACATCATCTTCTACATGAACCAATGAAGAAGCAATAGTAGGTGCCCTCTAACCAATAATGACCCTATGTACTAGTAACTAATGATCACATCGATGATAAGCATCTCTACTAGCTAGCCTACCACGTCCTGTCCTAGATGTGGTAAAAAAATAGTGTAATTCACCACCCTCCCTAAATGAACCTCAATAAAAAGATAATATGAAAAATAAAGTGGATTCTTGTCACTAATTGGATAACGAACATGTGCAATAAGAAAGCATGGGTATATCAATTCTGACATAGAAGGATCCTAACATCTAGTACCTTGAGATCCCTTCACATACTTTTGGTGCACATAAAATGGGAAAAATTCTCATTTTAGGTATCTTTGGGAACTAAACGATGTACCACAAAAAGAGAAATGCCCGAAAAAACCTCTCATCTCTTCCTATCAAGTATGGCCTCTATAGTGGCTATTGAATAGGGAGTAGTGCCATTATATTATTCCTAATACTAATCAGCCTATCAAGTATGGACTACCATGTACTGTTATAAACCCTGGAGCTAGTAGTACAACTATTTATGGAGTCTCTCAATGATCAATTTCTTAACTACTTTTGGTTCCTATAGGGGAATTGGTGCATCTTCCATGATGTCTAATAATATCTAGATATGTGTGTACCTGAAAGACTTTATTTACTATCAAATGAAGTCTATATATTTTTCCTAATTTAATTAAAAGATAATCAATGTGTAACTACATTATTTCACTAAAATCAATTACTACATTTAAATGCAAATATACACAAGTTCAAATGAGTTAAATAAATTCAAAATTCTATGTATGTATACATGTATATACATATATGTGTGTGTCATATATACATATCTATATACATATATATGTATACGTACCCACACACACACATACATATATACACCTGCAATCCTACATCACCAAGAAGATATATATATATATATATATATATATATATATATATATATATATATATATATATATATATATATATATATATATATATATATATATATATATATATATATATATATATATATATATATATATATATATATATATATATATATATATATATATATATATATATATATATATATATATATATATATATATATATATATATATTATATAAAGAAGTATATACATTAAAAATAGTGAAAATACCATAAAATTGTCATTTGCAATGCAGATGCCCTGACCTTTAGTTGCTACAAAACCCCACCGTTCAAATGAAAATAAAAGGTGGGGTTTCAAACATGGTTAAAACCCCATCCAAATCACTTTGGTTCATAAATCACTTTTGATCGAAGTGATTTATTTTATTTTTTTAATAATTTGAAACTTTCGATTGAAAGTTATGTTATTTCAATCAAAAGTGTCGAGTTCTTTCTATTGAAAGTACCTGATACGATTTTTGGGTTTGACGAGTTTTGGAGGAAATCCTTCCTCCAAATAAGTGTAACCCACTATTGTGGGTTCACCCTTTTCATAGTTTTTGTCTTGGTGTTGGGGCTGTTATTTGTAGTTATCTTCTAGTAGATAATGTTAATCTCCTAAATGCTAACCTTTTCATACCTATTCAAATTTTATTTATTTTTTGTAATCTCTTGCTCCATGAAAATTATCCTAGCCCCCTAATTGATCCACCATTTTTTAATATCCTCTATGAGGATGGCGAAGTTTTCCTTTTGTTTGGCCTCCACTTTTCATAATTTGTTAACATAATGGACTATCTCCCAATTCTAAAAGAATCCCCTCTTTTCCTTTAAAAGTAGTCAACTTTCACTTTGATTATTCTTATAGTAATTAGTTCAAACCTATTGAACTATCACTATCCATGATATAAATATTTGATTCTTTATTGAACTAACCAAACTATCAAATTACAACACTAATAGTTCCTATTAAACCTCCATAAAAATATTTGTCTAAATGCAAAATTGAGAAGAATCCTCCAAAACTCTATCATTCCTATTTCAATAACTTTTTATGATGTTCACGTCATTCTATTTAAGTTTAACCCTATTCATCATGATTACAAGATACAACCATGCTTCTTTTACATGATTATTATATCATTTAAGAACAACTTTTATATACTTTCACATAGTCCTTCCCTAGACAACTAGTTACACCATTGACCTCTCTAATTATTACTTGCTTTGAGTATTTTTTTTATTGTTAAAAATGGTCACTAATTAGTTGATGATGTTCTCTATATACCAATTCAAGCAAGCCTTCTTGATAAGGTAGTTAAATATTTATAGAATCTCGTTCACCCATTAAACTTTGAACCTTCAACTTATGCATCTCGCTATGATTATCAGGATGCCCTTCTAGCATTTTAAGCTTTTGACACTTTACATTTGCTTAATATTAGTCCCAACTCCCAAGAATCATTATGTAAGTACTTCCGATCAGCTCCTTGAAAACTAATAACAAAGTCAAAAGCTACAACATTTAGTATATGGGAGAGGACCCAGTAGTTGAGCACCCTAACTTCGGGCTTCTCAAAATCCTACGTGGAAATTTCAAATCACTCCTATTTTTTTATAGTAGCTTACTTGGCGAGTCTCCTGCTTATAACTAAGGTTTCAGAGCCACATCATCAAATATGATGCCACTTCAGCATGCCTTTTGCCAAGGTGTCCAGAACAGCCCCAAAAAAAAGTGAGACCAATCATAGTGAATTAGGGACCCCAATACTTGTGCAACCGATGTGGCATCACACTATTGGCTGCTTTTTAGAACAAAGGGCACATTTCATTCATTTATGGGTAGTCATCATTAGCAAAAACAACTTTAAAGTCACAACTATTGGTACAATGTTGTCAAAAATATTGGATATTAAATCAACAAGTATGGGTATTAAGTTAAGAATTGCTATCACAACCATTGGAACATGTTCAAGTACTGGGTCCTCTCCCCTATACAAAAGTTGAACTCAAATCTACAGTACGAGATTCCCTGTTTTCATTGATGTCAGAAACAAATACAATTCAATTTCATCATTGCAATCACAGCGAATCTGCCGTTGAAAAGGACCTTTGAGAAAGTCTTCAATAAAGACAATGGCAAGATAGAAACAAAGACAGTCAAATCATACAGGCTTAAGATTGTAGTTACGTGTTAACAAGTATATGGGAAGCGCTGCAGTTTTATAAGGGGTAAAAGAAGAATAAGATGACAATATACAATACAAAAGAAGGGTTAACACAGTGGTAAACTAATGAACTCAATCTATATCTTATGTCGTCCTAAAATTTAAAATCTTCTAAATCAATATTGCTGCTTCTCTTTCCCATTCCTCGTCCCATTCCGAAAGTAGCATGTTGAACGACTGAATGCTTCCCTTGTCCATAAATTCAACGCTCTGCACACCCACAATATCCTCCATTTTGAAATCTCTCGGATATTCAGATGGAGAGAAGACGAGATCATATTGTGGAGAAGCCGGCGTTTTCATATATACTAACTCCTTTGAAATACCTTCTACATTTTCATTAATTTCTTCATTCGTGGCCATATTATGAGCCATTGATTGCCCCTCAAAGTGGGAATACAAATCTGTAATGAAATTGTCGACCATTATCTCATCCCACGAATTGGAGATCTTCCTACTTTGTTCTTGATCAGCACAGTTACCATTGTTTAGACTTTTGTTTGGCTCCTTCCTTATTCTCACTGCAGTTGCCTTGAAATGAGTACTCGTCGGTGCACAATGATTTTCGTGACAACCCAGTTTTGATTTTGTACGGAGCTTCTGAGGAGCACCCTTCTTTGGAAGCTGCTTACTTTTAATGAGATGAGTATTCCAATAGTTCTTTATTTCATTGTCTGTTCGCCCAGGCAATCGTCCAGCAATCAGAGACCATCTGCAATAACATAAAACATGGCACCATTGTCAGATACAATTTTTATCATATTCCCAATAAAGCAACTATTTTGTGGGACTCATAGTTAAAACTGACAACAGTAGTTTCTCAATTCAATTATCTAAGATTTATTTAGTATCATTTATGTTTTTAAATAGTCAATATTTAGTTTCTGGATTCAACTATGTATTATTTACATTCTGACAAATTCGTGTATTGTTTGAGCTTAATGATTTTCTGAATTCAACTCTCTAAAATTTGTTTAGTATAACTTACATTCTTAAATGATCAATTCTAATGTCTCTCTTAGCCTTCTTTTATCTTGATGATCTATCACAAAGTGTGATTACAAATATTGATACAAAAAGTTATTGTGTCTAAATCAGAAAGAGTAGCATTAGCAAAGTCAATACTTAGTTTCTGGATTGCAAGAATCGTTTCATATCACTTAGATTTCTAAATAGTCAATATTTATGTCTCTCTTAACTCTCTTCTATCCTGAAGATATAAACCATAGAATGTGATCCCCAATATTAATACAAAAAAATTTCACACAGTCTAATTCAAAAAAACAAAATTATCAAAGTCAATACCTAGTTTCTAGATTCTAATTGTATACAATTTGATTAATATCATT
This sequence comes from Chamaecyparis obtusa, assembly GCA_027943335.1. Taxonomy (NCBI): domain Eukaryota; kingdom Viridiplantae; phylum Streptophyta; class Pinopsida; order Cupressales; family Cupressaceae; genus Chamaecyparis; species Chamaecyparis obtusa. Next base: position 101,928 of record BSBK01003685.1, on the reverse strand, counting down.
TATATTTCTACCCAATCAATACTTAACGTGTATTGTTTAAGCCCACCTAATTTGTGAATTCAACTATATAAGATCTGTTTACTATACTTACATTCCTAGGCACTCCATATTTACTAGGTGCTATTTAAATCCAATTATTTTTCCATTACTTAATGAATTAGACATGAGCTTTCCTATTTCGATGATAGATTGCTGAGTACAATCTGACACGTCACACGTAAATTCGCAAAATATACAGAATTCATCCCAAAAATTCAAACATTTATTTGATGTCTCTAAGAATTCTATTGATACCTATTGCCAAGGAGCCCATGAAGTCTAATAATAAGATCTTTCTCGTCGGTGGAAATGTTCCCACGCTTAATATTAGGACGTAGATAGTTCAACCATCGCAATCTACAGCTCTTTCCACCCCGTTTCAGACCTGAAAAACAAAGAATCCAACATGCAGAAATAATTAGTAGACGAAATTGCAATGTGCATTCAGACCATAAAGGCGGGGATGAATCAATTAGTTCAGTTCACCTGCTTTTAAGGGGATAGAACTCCATTGACCTTCTCCGTGGATGGAAATATAATTGCTCAAAATGAAATCCTCTTGGGCAGTCCAAGCGCCACGGTTGAGCCCAACATGTTTGGAGCAGTGCAAGGACTTGCCCATTCTCATGAAAAGACCCACTGATTGATAGCACAACTCATAAGCCCTATTTATCGTCCGGAACGTTGTCTTCGGAGCATTTTCTGTATTGGAAAAGACAAAGAATATACATATTGGTTTCGGGGACATTAAAGCCGCTTAAATTCCCTGTGAGTTTTGTACGTCAACTACATGTTCATTGGATCTTGTTTCCTTTATTTATGGGACGGTCCTTATACACTCCAATCTCCATGGAATGAATCTAAATCTTAAAAGTCTGAGAATTTATGACCTAATCTAGTAGTAGGCTTCAAAGACAAAGGAAGTCATGACGATGACAGAGATGAATTGTGTTTCACAACAATAGGGCATTATTAGATTGCAAATATCGATCACACAATCCCTAAGAAAGGACGGTCCTCCTACATTATTGTATGTTTCAGTAGCTTAACGTTTTCCTCCACGCTGCGTACTCTTCTAGAGTGACATTAATGTCAAATATCAGACTGGAAAAATGTAGGTTTTTTTAATTCTTGAAGACAAATTGACACTGCCAGGGACAAAATACAAGAGTGATAGATTTGACAGCACATATTTTTACTGAGTTGAAAGGTACCGAATGCACATCGGTGTCCATACCGATTTTAATTGCATGGTCTGAGCAATGCTCCACATGTCGGTACTCCCAACCAAGTGAGATAGCTGCCTACGCAATGAGGAACAGAGAACAAATCATAAGCACAACCACCATTCCAATTTTTCCATATCCCCACAGGCGTTCTTGTCCCTCTGAATACGATGTTAAGTATTATCAACTTCAACATCAGTAGAGTGATTTAAAATGTTGATGTAAATAAATTTTAACCAGTTGAATCTAAAAGTACTAAGCGATAGTCGCTATGGACGGTTTAAATCTAATGTTTCCCAATCTGAAATAAGTGTAATAATAAAAAATAGTAGTTTAATAATCAAAATTTACTACTACTTTTGAGAAAATAGAAAGCAACATTGCAAATCAGAAGATAGTCTAACAGCACATGTATTTTTTTAAGTACAAAGGTGCCCAATATACATTAATGTCCACACTGAATTTAACTGCATTGTCTGAGGACTGTTCCACATACAGGTACGCCAACAAAGTGACATATCTGTTTAGGTAATGATAATCTTTATATAGCTCTATAAATAACTTAGTGTGACATGAGACTCTTTCATACATTTTATTTGAGATGTTATAAATATGTGTTTACATTTTATCTCTAATCAAAGTTCTGACTTTTTTAATATTTCTTTCAAGAGGACAAATACTCTACTACTAGATCAACTCAAGTTGGACCCACAATTACCTGTCATGACATAAGCAAGTCATTTCTGAAAAATTTTCTAGCCAAACATTTTATTTTTGATGCACGAGCTTTTAGTGGCTTTTTAAGATTTTAGTGTTTTATTTAATTTTTTTAGAAAGTTGTTTTTTATAATAACTTTGAAATATTGTTTCCAATTTCGAAGGTTAGTTGGCAGTTCATCTTATCTTAGTTTTAGGAAGCTTCACGAAAAAAATCAGCTTTTTCCTAGTTGTTTTAAAAATTACCAAAAATCAGAAAAAATTATTTTATGAAAAAAACTGTCAAAAAGGGTAATTTCAGATTTGTACTTAAATTAGTGTTTTCTCTCATTGTAGTAGAAGGGTAGTTGGAAGAATAAAAAAAGAAAGATTGTAATTCTGAAAGTCTTATGTGTTTTTTCTCTCTCTTGTATTTTTGTTTAAGTGTTAAAGGAATTTTGGCTGGATCATCTGGTATCAGAGCCCAGAAGGTCTGAAAAAGAGAGTTTGGTGTTTGTGTGGTTTTATTTGTGCAGGTTGAAGAAAGAAGTTGGATGCCCAAATACCTGGGTGAGGCAAAAGATAAAGTGGAAGCAAGGTTAAAGGGACTTGCTTGAAGAGATAGATTTGTTGAAGAGATGCTTGCAGAGTGAGGGCTCACTAAAGAAGAAACAAGAAAAAAAAAAGAAGATGAAATACAAAAGTGTGAAGAAGAAGGAAGATGGAAAGGAAAATTTAGAACATCTTAAGTAGGAGGTACAAAAGTTGGATCAAGCCTTAAAAGAATTGGCAACACGATTTTCCCTAGAGATGCAAAAATGGTACCTACCAGTTAAGAAGAAGATCACATGGCTCATTAGAAATATTATTCAAAAGAAAAAAATGAAAGAAAGGACAAAAATAAGAGAGGAAGAGGTAGGAAATGAAACGGTGAGTATACCTATGACTGTTTTGACATCAAGAATTGAAGAAGACAAAGTAAACACAGTTGCAGATGAGTCTTCCTGTCATTTTCAATTATTTGAATATGATGCTCAAACTGAGCAAGTGGAAATTCCTATTGATAATAAGGTTGATAGTGAAGTTGTTGTTGATTTGTTTGTTAATGAGACATATGCATATTTGCAAAAGTATTATAAAAAGTGTGGTAATGGAGACTATGATATTATATTAAATGATGCAGACATAAATAATGATGCTATTGAAGAATATACACAAGAAATAGAATTTTGAAATCTAAAAGTTGAGCTGGCATTGAATAGGAGATGGGTTAAGAAAAAGAAGAGGAAGAAAGACCCAAGGGTAGTTGCAAATATGAAGGACACATTGCCAAAGAATTGGAAGACTAGGAAAAAAGAGTAGACTTGCATTCAAGAGGCATTCAATTTTCTCTTCTCTGGGTTAATACAATAAATATCTAGTATGATGGGAATGATTAGATCTATACAAGAAGCATGGATTCAAAAATAACTTGCAGGAGTTGCATTCTTTCAACCAGAGGAGAATGATGCAGGAGTTTTCAATGGCTTTTTAAGATTTTAGTGTTTTATTTAGTTTTTTTTAGAAAGTTATTTTTTATAATAACTTTGAAATATTGTTTCCAATTTCGAAGGTTAGTTGGCAGTTCATCTTATCTTAGTTTTAGGAAGCTTCACAAAAAAAATCAGCTTTTTTTGAGTTGTTTTAAAAATTATCAAAAATGGCAAAAAATAGTTTTATGAAAAAAATTGCCAAAAAGGGTAATTTCAAATTTGTACTTAAATAAGTGTTTTCTCTCATTGGAGTAGAAGGGTATTTGGAAGAATAAAAAAAGAAGGATTTATATGATGGAGGCGGAAGAGGCTGGGAAATCCAGACAAGGCCTTTCACTTGTTTTAGGTGTGGAGAAGAAGGACATAGAGCCTTTGAATGCTCAAATTATAACATGCCCGAAAGAAATCAAGGAGGATAACCTAGAGTGAACTTGGTTCAGCCAGAATTCATAGAAACAAGAACAAAATAAGAATTCCTACCAAACCTGGTAGAAACTCTCATGCTGAGGAGATCGATGATCATTCTAGAGAAGGAAGTGTTATACACTGAGTTTGCACCTTTTCTCAAGCTCTCTTAGTCTTGATAACTCAGTATAACTTAGAAATCATCTCCAGGTTGTGGGACCTATGCTAACTGAGATGAAACCTATAGGTTCTAGGCTGGTTCCTCTTGGATAATCACCTTGATTTGCTTCTTAACATGAAAAGTAAATTCTTTTGAGGAAAATGGATAGAAGGAGTGCATAAAATGAAAATAACAGAAAGCAAATCTACCTACTAGGTGATGCACTGAAATTAGGGTTTGGATCTCAATATAGAGGAATGAGATCAATGGAGGAATCAGGTCTAATATGTCACCACTCACTAGATAGGCTTGGATAAGTATTTCATAGGAAGGCTGGACTATGACCTGCAAAAAAATGTCCTCTTCTGTAACTCAGTGTAGGAATGAGACAAGACTGCTAGGAGCTATAGCATACCCACAAAACATCTAAATCAGATCAGACATAGTAACACACAAAATGCAGAAGGTAAGAGCGACTAGGAACCCTAGTTTCCATTAACAACATTCATAGACTTCAATCCAATAAGAGATAAACAAAAACAAGGAAGCATAAGGACATGAAGAACTGTCACAAAATACCTCTGCAATGTTTTTATCTATCAATGGGAATTACAGAATGTGGGAAACGAAGGGGCAGGAAGAAATGTCAAGGATAGCTTCCCAAGAAAGAGTCTTTCTTTTTTACAAAATGTAAATTCTGAGCACTAAGGCTCTCAAAAAACAATATATACAACACTCACTACATGCAGGTAGGAGTAAAAAATCTAACCAAGGTTACAAGATTTACAATTTAATAATCAACCCTAGGGTACTGATCAACCAAAGTCAAATCTGATCATGAATATCTTCCTGCAACATCATGGTCGATCAAATAAATGACCTTGGGTACCCATCCCTGTACTACATTGCCTGCAAACAAGCAACCTAGATTCATCAATTTTCTTGCACAAAAGTCTTGCCATGAATGCTAACTGGTACCCTTCTGGGACAAAGAATCGACCCCTGATGGCCGCCCACACTTCTCATCAACTTCACAACCTACAACCATCCTCATAAGTCATAAATTTTCATCTACCTTTGCCTACAACATTCTCCTTAGAAGAAAACCCGTGAAAAATAATCACGCCGTTGAAAGAACGTTGGTCGCATGATCGCATGAGTCTAAAAGACTTCATGCGAACATGCGACTAACGATTGAAATCTGCCTCTACTGCCACATAGACAATCAGGTACGCAAGAAAAACCCTTAGTCGCATGATCGCATGTGGTTAGAAATTCGCATGCGATCATGCGACCAACCGCTTGATGCCCCCTGCCAGACCGCGAACCGCGCACTCGCATATTCACCAAGAAAATAGGGCTTTGCCAAATTAAATCCGTGATCATGCGACCAGGAAAAAACTTTAATAGACCCCGCCAAGTTAGAGGACAAGAAAAATCTCCTCTAAACATCTCGCCAATAAAATCCAGCCCCACTGACAACCGCAATGTCACCAAACTCTCAGCCAATCAGCATCGAACATGTCAACAAAGCAAGGACCCACAACCCATAGAAGAAACCAATCTAACAGTTGTCACATGATCTCATGGGCTCAAAAGATCCCATGAGAACATACGACAGCCATTAGATCTATGCCTACCACCACCTGCAAGATTCTCTGACAAACGGACGCACGAACCACCACGATTCTAATTGGACGGTTGTCGCATGATCTCATGGGCTCGAAAGATTCTATGAGATTATGTGAGAGCTGTCAGATCTTCACCTTACTGGCAACGGTCATGAGGAACTGGGACCCACCTGGTCAGAGTTGCACGCTTAGGGTCGAAAACACAGAGAGTTTTTGACACTGAACACTTAAGAAAAATGCCGACGCTAAAGAAGTGTGAAGCACGAAAGGCCAAAAATAGCTGAGGTTTTCGCTTGAAGGTCAAAAACATCCTGGGCTTTCAGAGTGAAGGTCGAAAACACACTGAGTTTTTGACACTTTGAACAATTTTGGAACCCTGCGACCTGAGTATTTCTTGCAACATTAAAACTTGAAAATCTTTGAGGGCTTTGCGATTCAATGCATGTGATCTAAACTGGGGCTTGAGAACATATCAAAGAACATGGGGTTCAGAGTGCAAAGCATAACAATCTGTGGATCAACTTCGCAAGAAAAACAAGATGCAGCAGGAATTAGACATTTGCAGAGGCTAGAATTGAAAGATGGGAAATTTTGGGTAACATTTTGGTGACTTCTACGGGATGTTAGCCTGCTAGACATTAGACCAGTAGCCTTTGAAGCAATCCATTGGGCATGGAGTCTTACCGAACACAAAACTTTGATAGGGGAACAAAAAACTTGAACCAGACTATGCTCGAGCACTTCTTGGAAAATAGGGAAAGACTAAACTAGAAAGTTGGAAGAAAGCAGGAAACCTAACCTATCCTAAACTAACTAGTGTAGAGACCTGGTTAAACAAAACCATTCACTCGACTGTTGAAATAACTACCCTTTCTCCTTAGGGTATTACACTTTGCACACTTGATGCTAAAAAGGAGAAAGTGGGAAACAAAAATATACTAAAATATCTGGCAAATCTCCTCCTAAATTTGGTATACCAGATTACTAACCTCAATTAGATCACAAATGCTACCATCCACAGGAGTCTGATACAACTGGATAAGTCCCTGGTCACCAAGGAGTGGACTCTTGACATCACCCTCCATTGATTCCTTGAGTATGCATGTCTTGCTCGACCCCATTTGGGCCAGATATTTGATAGGACATCCCCTTGAGAGCATAAAACCAGGCCCTTCTTGCTGCTCAGCATGCATCTTATGAATGTCTTCGGTAGGAAGATCAAAAACTTTCCCCTCCATGATTACCTACCATATGTTTTCTTCTTCTATAGTTGGGACATGATTAACCCCCTGAAACACAAACTCCTCCTTAAGCACACGCAAGCCATTATCTTTTTCAGGAAGATGAGGAACATCAACAAGAGTTGAGTAGAAAGCATCAATTATCAGATCAAAATCATCTTGTTGCTCTAAGTCAGCAACAACTCTATTATCTTCACTTCCACAAATAGAGGGCTCAACTAATGAACTTTGCACTACCTCATCTTGCTCAATATGGAAAGGCATCTCCTCAAATAGATTAGCTAAGCTCTCACCTTCTTTACTTCCTTTCTTATCCTGATCTGATTGCTCTAATCCATCTTGGGGATGTGCTTGAGAGGCTACTGTCTCTTGTTGTAACACTTATGACCTTTCTCCATCAGGAAGCTCATAGTTCAAGAGAACAAGTGGAAAATTTGTAGCCTCCTTCCCAAAAAATGGTTTCAGGTGACTACTAGCCGCTTTGATGTTTTGTGTTGGGACTATCCTCTTGACTAGATTATAGGGATGGAAAGGTCTCTTCACCAAATTCTGCTTCTCACCCTGATGTCTTCCTTGACATGGTGGTCTGCTTTGCTGGTAGGATTGTCCCAAAGCTTGGTACTATTGACTGGAACCTTGACTCTGATTTTGATAAAGCAATGCAACCTCTTGATCCTACTCATCTATAGTGATCAACTCTTTGGTTAGAGCCTGCAACAGACTCATCATCTCTTGGTTTGTTGCTTGTTGATCACTTTTCACTTTAAGTAGCTCTTGAGGAAGGTCATCTATGGACTTCCCATAGCTAGGGCTGGCCTGAGGTTCTATTAATGTAGGTATGGGAGTAAATGGAGGTATTTGCAGAGGTATAGTGGGCTGAAGATTGGGAGAGATAGGCATGGGTGGCCTTGGGGTTATCATACCAGCCTAAATTAAATAATTTTCTTCCTTCATAGCTAAATCAAAAGCCTAAGGTAATGAAGTACCTCCCAAAGATTGAATCATAACAAATATATCACTAGTTAGACTTCTCAAAAAATAAAAGAAAGCACAATCTATTGAAGGTGTTATATTCAGTGGAATCCTATTCCATGTCTTGAGGAATCTACCATTAAAATCAGTCATCATCTCTCGAGGATCTCTCCTTATAACTTGGAGATGCTCTACTAGAGATAAAGAGTCTAAATCATCCTTAAAGTACTTGCTAAGGAGATCCCCAAGTCTGTCCCATGAAGTAATGGAGCCAACTACCAGATTTCTAAACCATTCCAAGGCCTTACATTTAAAGGAGGTAGCCAGCAACTTGGTGGCAACATCTTCTTGAGTTATATTATGTATGTTGTAGATGGTGGCCACATCTCTAATGTGTTCAAGGGTTGTTGTCTGTCCCTCACTTGTGAAATCAGGTATACTTTTTAATGCTGCCAGGGGCACATCATGGTGCTTGGAAAAATTCAATGGACTACCCTAATTAAAGGGACCAAATGCAAATTGTCTTTCCATCAGAAGGGTCTATTTTCTTCATAAGCTCTATCAGAAATTGGGTCACTAATCTTCAACACCAATGGAGTCACCAGATATACTTGAATATTAACCTCTGAAAGGTCTATATTATGCAATATGTATATCAGAGATAGCATAATCATTGAAATTGACTTCTTTTGTTGGTCCCACTGGGCATGCCAGAAAAGTTATACACTGAGTTTGCACCTTTCTCAAGCTCTCTTAGTCTTGATAACTCAGTATAACTTGGGAATCATCTCCAGGTTGTGGGACCTATGCTAACTGAGATGAAACCTCCAGGTTCTAGGCTAGTTCATCTTGGATAATCACCCTGATTTTCTTCTTAACATGAAAAGTAAATTCTTTTGAGGGAAAGGGATAGAATGAGTGCATAAAATGGAAATAACATAAAGTAAATCTACTTACTAGGTGATGCACCAAAATTAGGGTTTGGATCTCAATATAGAGGAATGAGATCAATGGAGGAATTAGGTCTAATAAGTCACCACTCACTAGATAGGCTTGCATAATTATTTCGTAGGAAGGCCAGAACAAAAGACTCAACCTATGACCTACAAACAAACATCCTCTTCTACAACTCAGTGTAGGAATGAGACAAGACTGCTAGGGGCTATAGCATACCCACAAAACATCTAAATCAGATCAGACATAGTAACACACAAAATGTAGAAGGTAAGAGCGACTAGGAACCCCAGTTTCCATTAACAGAATTCATAGAATTCAATCCAATAAGAGATAAACAAAGACAAGGAAGCATAAGGACATGAAGAACCATCACAAAATACCTCTGCAATGTTTTTATCTATCAATGGGAATTACAAAATGTGGGAAACCAAGGGGCAGGAAGAAATGCCACGGATAGCTTCCCAAGAAAGAGTCTTTCTTTTTTACAAAATGTGAATTCTGAGCACTAAGGCTCTCAAAAAACAATATATACAACACTCACTACACGTAGGTAGGAGTCAAAAATCTAACCAGGGTTACAACATTTATAATTTAATAATCAACCCTAGGGTACTGATCAACCAAAGTCAAATTTGATCATGAATATCTTGCTGCAACATCATGGTCGATCAAATAAATGACCTTGGGTACCCATCCGTGTACTACATTGCCTGGAGATAAGCAACCTGGATTCATCAATTTTCTTGCACAAAAGTCTCGCCATGAATACTAATTGGTACCCTACTGGGACAAAGAATCGACCCTTGACGGCCGCCCAGACTTCTCATCAACTTCAAAACCTGCAGCCGTCCTCATAATTCATAAATTTTCATCTACCTGTGCCTGCAACATTCTCCTTAGAAGAAAGCCCACAAAAAATAATCACGCCGTTGAAAGAACGTTGGTCGCATGATCGCATGAGTCTAAAAGACTTCATGTGATCGTGCGACTAATTATTGAAATTTTCCTCTACCGCCGCATAGATGCCTGGGTCTACAAGAAAAATTGTTAGTCGCATGATCGCATGTGGTTAGAAAGTCACATGTGATCATGCGACCAACCGCTTGATGCTCCCTGTCGGACTGTAAACCACACACTCGCATATTCACCAAGAAAATAGGGATCTACTAAATTAAATCCACGATCATGCAACAAGGAAAAAACCTTATCGGACCCCGCCAAGTTAGAGGACATGAACAATCTCCTCTAAAAATCTCACCAATAAAATCCAGCCCCACTGACAACTGCAATGTCACCAAACTCTTGGCCAGTCAGCAGTGAACACATTAGCAAAGCAAGGACCAACAACCCACAGAAGAAACCAATCCGATAGTTGTTGCATGATCTCATGGGCTCAAAAGATCCCATGAGAACATATGACGGTCGTTAGATCTATGCCTACCACCACCCGCAAGATTCTTTGACAAACGAACCCATGAGCCACCGAGATTCTAATCAGATGGTTGTTGCATGATCTCATGGGCTCGGAAGATTCTATGAGATTATGTGATAGCTGTCGGATCTTCACTGCACTGGCAATGGTCATGAGGAACTGGGACCCACCTAGTTGGAGTTGCGTGCTTAGGGTCAAAAACACAAAGGGTTTTCAAATCGGAGGTCGAAAACACAAAGATTTTTTGACACTGAACACTTAAAAAAAATGCCGACACTGAAGAAGTGCGAAGCACGGAAGGCTAAAAACAACCGAGGTTTTCACTTGAAGGTCAAAAACATCCTGGGCTTTCAGAGTGAAGGTCGAAAACACATTGAGTTTTTGACACTTTGAACAATTTTGGAACCCTGCGACCTGAGTATTTCCTGCAACATTAAAACTTGAAAATCTCTGAGGGCTTTGCGATTCAGTGCATGTGATTTGAACCAGGGCTTGAGAACATATCAAAGAACATGGGGTTCAGAGCGTAAAGAATAACAATTTGTGGATCAACTTCGTAAGAAAAAAAAGATGCAGTAGGAATTAGACATTTGCAGAGGCCAAAATTGAAAGATGGGAAATTTTGGGTAACAGGAAGAAGTCCCTGTAAAGAACTTTGATGATTCATGGCTTCGAACCAACATCTTTAGACCTAGATGCATTTTAGGTGGAAAGGTATGCCAAGTTATTATTGATGGAGGTAGTTGTGAGAATATGGTAGCTAAGGAAATGGTAGATAAATTAAATCTGCAATGTGAGAAACATCCTCATCCTTACCGTATTGCATGGTTTAAGAAAGGAAATGAGGTTATTGTTGATAAAAGATGTTTGGTTAGGTTTACTATTGGAAAAATCTATAAAGATGAGATATGGTGTGACGTTATTCCTATGGATCCTTGTCATATTTTGTTGGGAAGGCCATGGCAGTATGATAAGAAGATCATGCATGATGGAGAGAAAAATACATATACCTTCTGGAAAGATGGCTCTAAAATGACTCTCTTACCACTTAAGGATGAAAGGAAGAATGAGACCATGTTGTCTACAAAGGATGTTGTCAAAGAAATGAAGGTGACAGGTTGCTTCTATGCATTGGTAGTAAAAAGAGGAGAATCTAACCAGAAGACATAATACCACATGATGCAGTAAAGATACTAGAAGAATTTGCTGATGCTATTCCAAATGAGCTACTTGGCAGTCTCCCATCAAAAAGGGATATACAAAACCACATTGATCTGATTCCTGGAGCAACTCTTCCTAATCAAGCATCTTATCGAATGAACCCAACACAACATGCAGAGCTCAACAAACAAGTAACATAACTAGTTGAGAAATGCCTGGTTAGAGAAAGCATGAGCCCATGTGTTGTGCATGCATTGTTGACTCTGAAAAAGGATGGAACATGGAGGATGTGTACTTATAGTAGAGAAATTAATAATATTACTATAAAGTATCAGTTTCCTATTCCTCGTATAGAGGATATGATGGATTAATTAGCAGGGGCCAAATGCTTCAGCAAGATTGATCTACGAAGTGGATACCACCAGATTTGAATTCGTGAAGGAGATGAGTGGAAGACAACTTTTAAGACTAGGGATGGCTTGTATGAATGGATGGTTATGCCATTTGGGCTTTCTAATGCACCAAGTACATTCATGAGATTGATGAATACTATCTTATGACCCTACATTGGTAAGATTGTTGTTGTTTATTTTGATTATATCCTAATTTATAGCAAAAATAGAGGAGATCATCTACAACACTTGAGGCTCATCCCGAATGTACTAAGGAAAGAAAAGCTCTGTGCAAATTTAAAGAAGTGCAGATTCATGCAAAATAGTTTGACTTCTCTAGGCTTCATCATTTTTGAATATGGTGTTCAGATGGACCCAGAAAAGGTCAAGGCAATCCTAGATTGGTCTAGTCCATCCAACATAATAGGGGTAAAGAGTTTTCATGGATTGGAAACCTTCTATAGAAAGTTTATTCAAAATTTTAGTAGTATCATAGCGCCCATAACATATTGTACGAAAGGAAGGGAATTCATGTTGACAATAGATGCTGAACAGAGTTTCAAATTCTTGAAGAAAAATGTAACTGAAGCTCCTATATTGGCACTTCCAAATTTTGATAAATTATTTGAAGTAGAGTGTGATGCTTCCCATGTTGGAATAGGTGTTGTTCTTAGCCAGGCAGGTAAACCAATAGCCTTTTTTAGTAAAAAGTTAAATGATGTGAGGAAGAACTATTCTACCTATAATTTATAACTTTATGCTATTTTTCAAGCCTTAAGGCATTGGAGGCATTATTTGGTCCCACAATAATTTGTATTGTTTATAGATCATTTGGCCTTGAAATATGTGAACACACAAATGAAATTGAACAATAGGCATGCTAAATGGGTGTCTTTCTTGCAAGGGTATAATTTTGTTTTGAAACATTAGTCTGGAAAGCAAAATTAGGTTATTGATGCCCTAAGTCGACGTGTTACACTAATAAATACAATGGAAATAGAGGTCAATTTTTTTGATTCTATTAAAGTTTTGTATGAGGCTGATGCTAATTTTTGGAAAATTATAGAGAAGATTAAAGAGCCGACAACTAGTCTTTCTGATCACATGAGAGGAGAATACTTTATGCAAGAAGATTACCTCTTTAGAGGAAAACAACTTTGTATACCAGTTGGTTCCATGAGGGACAATATTATTTAAGAATTCCATAGTGGTGCTTTGGCTAGTCACTTTGGGAAGGACAAGACAATAGCCTTGGTTGAAGATAAATACCACTAGCGAAAACTAAAAAGGGACATTACTAAGTATGTGGTAAGGTGTAGAATTTGTCAAGTGGCTAAAGGTCACTCCCAAAACATAGGCTTGTATACACCTCTACCTATACTCATCGAGCCATGGACAGATGTAGTATGGATTTTGTATTGGGGCTTCCCCACACCCAGCGAAGTACATATTCTATTTTTGTAGTTGTTGATAGATTCTCTAAGATGGCTCATTTTATTGCTTGTAAAAAAACTAATGATGCCACCAGGATAGCCAGCTTATTTTTCTTGGAAGTTGTTAGAATCCATGGGATTCCAAAGACTATCACATCTAACAGGGATACTAAATTTTTTAGTCATTTCTGGAGGACCTTATGGAAGAAGATGGGAACACAGTTGCAGTTCAGTAGTGCCTATCATCCCCAAAATGATGGACAAATTGAGGTAGTCAATCAGAGTTTCAGAAACCTATTATGGTGCATTGTTGGTGAAAAGCCCAAGCAGTGGGGCTTGGCATTGCCTCAAGCAGAGTTTGCTTACAACAGTTCTGTTAACAGATCGACTGGAAAATCTCCTTTTTAGATTGTATATGGTAAGAATCCTCAGGGTGTTTTTGACCTTGTACAACTCCCTGTGCAAGATAGAATTAGCGATGATGGAGAAGCATTTGTTGAACACCTTCAACAACTTCAAGAAGATGTGAGGAGTAAATTGCAGGATAGCAATGAGCGATATAAGGCTATTGTAGATGCCAGTAGAAGGAGATAAATATTTAATATAGGTGATTTGGTGATGGTTTACTTGAGGTGTGACAGATTTCCTACTAGCACATATCATAAGTTGAAATTAAAAAAAGATATGTCCTTGCTGAATTCTGAAGAAGACCAATGATAATGCTTATGAGGTTTGTTTACCAGATGATCTAGATATTTCTCTAGTATTCAATGTTTCTAATTTATATGCATTTAATGGAGAAATATTTGAGCCAGACAGTAAAGATGAAGTGGATTTCCATAACCACCTTCCAAGTAAAAAGAAGGAAAAGATTTCCCACATTCTGGATAAGCAGTCTACAGTCACTCAGAATGGTCAATACAATACGTACTTGATTCAGTGGGAGGGATTACCAGAAACAGATAGCACCTGGATCTTAGAGTGGGAAGTGATGAAGTTGGACCCCACACAGTTGCAGTAGTTCACAGACAACCACTTGCAGGAGCTACATTCCTTTAAAGAAGGGGAGAATAATGTAGAACCTTCTGTAGGTCATCAACTCATGCAGAAACTTTCGGATGTCATAACTTTTGACTCAAGTCTGGGTTTTTACTGAATTTTTTTGGGTGCGTACCTTAGGAGGTTCCATTTGTTTTGCTAATGATCTCAAATCGATTGGGGTTCAATTTATCACATTTTTGGGAGCTGAAAGTTTCATCCAGGGCTCTGAAATCAGCTTTTAGTATTTTTTCTCTAGTTTTTAGAAAGTTTTGTTTTTGTAAAAAATTGAATTTATGTTTCTAATCTCGGATATTAGTTGGCAATTCATTCTAACTTAGTCGAGGGCATGTTTAGGCAAAAACTTAGCTTTTTAGTGTTGTTTTGAAAATTACCAAAAATGGCAAAAACCAAGTATGGAAAAAAAATATCAAAAAGGGTAATTTTTGAATTTCTTGATTTTTTAGGTTTTTTGGTTACTTAAGAGTTTGCAGCGAATTGTAGAGGCAGTCAGTGATGAATGGAAAATATTGAAGGTTTCAAATCTGTGTTCTTTTTAATCTTGTAATTGAGTTTTATTGTTAACACAGGGTTGTGTGCTACATCAATTTTGTTGGTTGAACATTTTTGAATAATATTTGTGATAGCATTTGGTGATATAATGTCTACTAATTTTTAAGAGTTTAACACTAATAATTATGACAATAAAATTGTTAGACATGTATTCCTAATTCAATGAAATGTATTCTTTTGGTTTAGAAACACCTAATAATGTGATGTCACATTAGATTACAGATAAAACATGACTAGTATACCACTATCAATCTACCTTTTTTTGGTAATTTTTCAACACCTCAACCAAAACCATGTTAAATAAATGTGGAATTATATTTGGTGATATGAATTCAAAACTATAGTTATACTCATTGGCCTTGTCAAGTACCAAATATATTTCTTAGTTCTTAAAAATAGAAAATCATGTGATGTCACATTAATGTACCAACAAAACATAATTTAGTGTACAACTATGAGTGTATATTTTTTTGTCTTTTTCAACTCCTGGAAAATATCATGTTAATATGGCATCATAGTTGATAATTTTCTTTCAAAACCGTAGTTATGAGGACGGGCCTTGTAAAGTAAGCCAATGTAAAAATTTGGGAATGGTTTTAAATCATGCAATAGGGTTTTGGAAGACATGAAATTAACTATTGGGTTCGCCTCCCCAATATTCAGATGGATTAACCTCATATGAAAATTTAATGTTTCATTGTAATGAGGGTCACTTATATGCAATGACTTCTAAATAGACTATTAATTTCTATAATAGTAATATTTGTATGACCACTACTCATAAAATTTAGATAAATGAATCTGATTCATCCATTTATGAAATTAAATTCTTATAAAAACATGATAATTAGAAAATTAAAAAATATAAATGTTGTCACTCTAACAACACTTAAAAGTGCCTCACATAAAAAGTCAACTTCAACTTTACATTGCCACCATTTAATATATTTGTCACAATGTAACATTTAGTTTCTTGTTGAAATGCTTCTAGATAAGATTCTATGTCAATTTTTAACTTGAATGTTTTTGAATCATAGTCCATGATCCATTATCTTTGTATTATTGCACTCTCTTTCTGATAATATATTATAGAGTATGATCCAACATGTTGACGTTAAAAGTTGACACAAAATCTTCTCAAACATCATTTCAATAACATTTCATGAATTGCAAGGTAATGAAAATAGTAATTAACTAATTGTACATTTGAATGACACACCCACATGAACACCATGTAAATGTAGTCTCATGCCATCAAAGCCAGTGTCTGTACAACACCATGTTCAACAAAGGGTGGAAACAAATACATTAGGGAGAGAGAGAGAGAGAGAGAGAGAGAGAGAGAGAGAGAGAGAGAGAGAGAGAGAGAGAGAGAGAGAGAGACAGAGAGAGAGAGAGAGAGAGAGAGAGAGAGAGAGAGAGAGAGAGACTACAGACAAGCCAAGATATAAATGTGCATGGCTACATCAGAGCCTCGTAATGTGTAACTCCTGCAAAATGTGAGGGATGATCAACAATTATAATATTGTGTGTTGTACTATTAGTAGGGTTTTCTACAATAGATAGATGTGCTCAATATGTAGATGATTTTATAGGCAAAAGAGGTATCCAAAACTATTATAAATTGTTAGATTATATAAAGCATTAATAAAAAATACTTTAAACAAACATTGTGTCTATGTCTATGAATAGAAATTGAGATTTAATATATTTTTATTTTAGATAAAATATCTTGTGTACATATGTTCATCATTTATATTTTTCAACTAAAATATATTGAAAATTCTTTTAAGTTATAATATTTTTAAATAAATAGTTTAAATAAATTCATAATCTTTATTTGATTGTTTAGCTTATATAGCATTGTTAAACATGTTTAAGTATTATTTGTACCCCTTATAATTCCGTGAAATTTTATTTATTTTCTTGTTTTTAAGCAACCATCTTAAATTTCTATTAGCAGTGTTAATAAGAATATATACTATTAAAATTTGAGGAAAAAATAGAAAGAAAATATTTTAAAAAGGGAAAGAAATTTGTGAAACTAGGTGGCATATTTGACATTATATGTTGCTTATTTCCAATGCCACTTTTTTCCACAAGTTATTTCAAATTACTAAACAATTGTTGCTTCACTAAAATAGAGAAACATTTTAAAATGTCTTTTTTTTAATAATTTAGCCAAAAGGTTATGTGGGAGCTTTGCTCCCTACAAAATAGTTCTTATGTTGAGAAGTTGTCAACCTCTGTAGTTGTCCTTTTTTTTCTAAATCATCCAGATCTTTGTAGCTCAGATGCTATCCTATTATCTATATGTTTTCCTACTTATATCTCTATTTTTTGCTCTTATTCTTTGTATCCTCTATTTTATTCCAATGATCCATCATCCATGTTTGTTAACCTTGAATCCTATTCTTTTTTCTTCACTCTTATCTCTATTTTTCACCTTTATCCTTGTTTCTATTTTTTTCCTTACTCGTATCATCTTTTTTTTTTATCAACGATCCATCATCCATGTTTGCTAATCTTGAACCCTAACCACCTAGAAAGAAGATATGTACGCATGAATTGTGTCAAACAATATTGTAAGTAATTTCAAAAGCAGCAAAGTAATTTCTAAGTATGCTCATATATGTGCATAATTTTGGTTAAGGTTTCATTTTTTTTTTAATATTCATTTATAAAAGAAAAATATTCTTGAAATTGTATTCACACGGGAAAATAAAGTTAGTTGATATTACAAAAATCATCCCAAAGATTTAAAATCGTCTCATCTGTCTTCCTTGGGTATAAAATTTCCAAGGGAATAGAGTAATATAGGTATGCATTAATTATTTGTATTGAATCCCTTTGGATTTTTTGGAAGACAAAGCTATAATGTGAGAAAAATATAAAATTAACTTTAGTTCACTAATTGACATATTTCTTATACATCTAGAAGTGGAAAGCATTTTTTAGGGTTTGGGAGTCTTTTGGGGCTAGAGTTTAAGGTTTTTGTCAATTGACAGAGACATCCCACTAAATAAGAGCTTGGAGCAAAGAAAAATATTGGTAGATTTTAGCATCTCAATAAATATAGGGTATTCCATTTTTTTCTCTATTGGACACGCTTTTCATTCTATCTTGCATTAGGTTTAAATATTGAAGCAACAATCTATGGTTTATTTTGATTGGAGTAATTAGTCATTATCTTAATCAACTAGAAGTTACCAATTTGGAACTATAAATCAGTATCATAATGGTAAATATCCATAATATGTAGGATTTGATCTAGTTGGGACTCGCGTCCAAGTCTTCTGAAACTTGGAAAGCCAACTAAGAATGCTTCCCTAATTTCCATTTAGTTTCTCTATGACTAAATTCATCCTAAAAATGTCTATAAATATGATCTTCACCCAACAAAATTTTTACTGGCATGCAAGTTATGAAGATGGGTATGTGCAGGATCATGGTGGGCCACGTTAGGCCCTTATTTGGTGATGGAAAATCAGAAAAATAGATTTTGGCATCTTTACATGAAATTTTGAATAGGTTATCAATGTAATCTCAAAAATATATTTAAGAATAAAATTTGTAGCAAATTTAATGTAGTTTCTAAGGTATTAACTTTTTTTTAAAAAAAAATTATTTGGTGGTTCTTGAAATTTCAATTTGTCGTAGTACTAAGTTTTTTAGGAAAAAAGATAAGAATTGGGTATTTGATTGTTCTCCTAACCATAATTAAACCATAATATTTTTCTATATGATTTTAGATATAAGTAGAAGACACCTGTCTTTATGCGATGCATTTTTATTTTTTTTCAAGTAAATGATTAATTATTATTCTTCATGTTATAGCTTTATGAAAGTATAAAAAAAATATATCTTTGACAAAAGTAACTTTGTCAAAACTTTGGGAAAATAAATTCTCTTTTAATCCTATAGTATGTGAAGTGTAGAATATGAAATATGTTTCGAATTAAAAAAATGTGAGACCAAATGAAAGGTATAAATGTTCTGTCATAAAAACCTCTCTCAAACATCTATAACTTTCAAGCAATCTCACATTTTTTGAATATCTCTCTCTCTCTCTCTCTCTGAACCCATTTTGTCTATCTACTTGACCTCCATCCCCTCTCCCTTGTCTCCCTTTCTCTCCTCACCTTTATTGTTTATTATTTAGGATTTTTTTTATGTACAAATATCGTGCACGATTTTTATAAAACTAAAACTTGTATGGGTTTAATAATATTGAAGCCCTTATGGGTTTTTTACACAATGAACATTGCATGATTTTAACAAAAAATATAAATATTGGGCATTTACCTCAATAGATTTTGAGTAATTTTTGACTAAACATATCCTATTCACATTCTATTGAGCTAAATTGCATTTTCAATAGCCAAATAGACACTTTAGCAACTTGTTAAAGGCCTAAATGCAACTACTCACTAATTTCTAGGATATTTTCAGATAGTGTAAGATATGTTTTTTTCACATATGAGTTCACATATATTAATTGTATTACTGTAATTACCTAAAAATGGTCAAAGGTCAAATCAAGTGACTAGCTAAGGAAAAATCAAAGCATTAATTGCAATCAAGCCAAAATCCAATAACAATTGAAATCAAAAGCCAATTAAATCAAATAAATCAAGATAAATCAATTAATTATGCAATTAATCTAATTAATTGTATAGTTGAATTAAATCAAATCAACCCATTCAAGAGGTACACATGGCTAAACAAATCAATTAATTCATATTTTTCCCTCATCCACCACATGGGAGGAAATTACCTAAACTAATAGGAATCAAGGATTGGACTAGAACAAATTAAACCAAGATCAAATCTCAATCACTCATAAGGTGAGAGCATCTTGACTACTCATTTTGTCTCATTGTCCCAAGCTTTAAGGAAAAAGTATTCAAATTGTCCTCATATTTGAAACCATGGACTTAAGTCAAACTCAATCATGATCAAATTAACTCCACCCCCTATTCTTGCAAAAATCTATAACATCAAGGCAAAATCAGGAGAATGGATCCACATATCTGAGAATTGCATCATACTTATAGCGAATTTTAGCTAGAATCACACTTTTTAGAATAAGTAAGCATAGTTTTCATTAAATAGACTTGAATTGTCCTTTCATTTAGCTTTATTATCATTTTAGAGCTATCAGTAATGGAGGTTTGTTGAGAGCTTTACATTAAAACTTCTAAATAGGGATCCATACAGTGCTTATTATCTTTATTTTCTTCAAACAACTTCTTAATTGTCATATTTTATTTTGATTTGTTAAAATATTGATGAACTAACCCTATGAAGGTAATTTCCCAGTACACAAAATAGCACCCACCATGGGGCATTAGGCATCATTTATCTAAATTTTGGAGAATTTAGTAGAATTTTAGGATATTATGCTTAATGTCTCTACTTTACAGGTGAAATAATGCATCTGAGCATTTTAGCAGCATGTTTAAGCAAAGAAACAATGCATCTAATGCCTGAAATATCGCATTTGAAGAAAAGTGTTGCGCATTTGCACAACAAAATAGTGTATTTTATTCTTTCTATATTATGTCTATTATTCTTTGAATGCGTGTGCGTTAACTTCGCGGTGCATTCAACTATTCCTACAATGCATTCAAAGTTTTCCTTACTCACATTTGACTATTTAAACAATGTGTTCAATTTTTGTGATAGAGCGTTTAATTTTTCCTACAACATATTTAAGCATTTAAATAATGTGTTTAATCACTTTTGCAACGTGTTTGACTATTTTGCAAATTTGCATAATTTGACAGTAGGAAATGATTTCTCTATGTTTTTCTAATGGAAGGGCATAAAAGAGTTTGAAAACTAGAGACTCAAAATAACAGAGAGGACAAAGCCATTGCAAAAAGGCTAAAAGAGAGAAAACGGTCTATAACAATAACTTTTTCGAGGATTCCAACTAGGAAGGTAAGGATTTCAAAAGATATTTGTATATTGTTGATTCATATAGATTAAAATTTGTCTCCTTAAATTGGATTTTCATGCCTTGATAATTTTTGTTTAAAATTGAATAAAAGAGAGGCTTAGAATTCAATTTTTATTGGTTGTGTTGGACTAACAATTTCAGAGGGGATGCAAAGGAGCATGAACAATCACAACTAGGTGAGTAGTTCAATGAAAAATTAACTCAAAAATTCCCCTAGCCTTTGCTAGCTTCTAAAAGAGGTAAACCTTCATCTCTTTTGAATTTTTGTTTAAATTGTGGCATTTTCAATTTAAATATAGTAATTAAGAGCCTATTATTGTTTGGGGAATTTAGTAGTAGTCCTATTCTCTTCACTTTTTAACTGAATCAAAATGCCAAACCTACTAGATTTCTTGATTAAAAGAAAGGCTAAGGAATAAACAAGCACTAAATTTAAAGCCTATTATTTCTGGAGAAGAGTAGAAATACTCAATTCCTATTAGATTAGAAGGTTTGGTAAATTGAACATTCTTAATTTTTGTTGGAAGTAAAGAATAGTAGGGATATGATCTTCACCTTTTGGTGAGTAAAACTCCTAAACCTATATTTTCACTTAATTTATTCTCTTTCAAATGAACATGCTAGAACTTTAGTGGGGTCATCTCCCAAGAATTTTCCTTAACAAGGCCGGTGAGAGGGACAACCCAAAGTGGGATACAATTGTATTTTCCATAATAATCTAACCCACTATAAAATAAAATGCATTCATCCTTAATGGAGTGAGTGACAAAAGGATATCAAGAATCAAATTTCCTCGAGTAGTCCTTCGGGATTGTGCAAAACTCTAATATACTAGTGGTGGGAAGCCCTAATTATTGTGCCAGGATGAAACTTTATATTCCTTTGAATGGAATCATTACTATTACCTTGTTAACTTAGAAAGCATACCTATTAGAGCCATGTTTACGAACCAATTTGACTATAGGTAGATTTCTTGAAGTTACTTCTTGTACAAAAACCCATGTTAACGTTCAATAAATTTTAAACATTTTGTGTTTAGAGGGTTAAAAACACAAGTGTACTTGTGATTTCTTTATTTGAAGATACATATAATAAGGAAGAAACATCCATTGGAAAATTATCTTATACTTTTAAAATTCTTCTCAAAAGAACAATCACCAAAATAGGGGAAACTCTATTTGAATCAAACCTTTGTTGATGTCAATTTTTACAAGATCACATAAATTGAAAATATCCTTACTTGAGATGATGAAACTTGCATAACACAAGTGGTCCCAAAATTTATATTTAAAAATCCTTTCATCGAAACTCAACAACAAGAAGATAGTCTCCCAAATCTATTTGAGGAAAGAGTCAATCCAATGGCTAGAAACAACAAACTTTATGACTATGTCCATGGGGGAAATAATGAAGATCTATGAGAAACTAACCAATGAGAAAATATCCAAGGAAACAACCGAAGATAAAGCTAGTAGGGCTGCCCAAGACCCTAAATTTCTTGACATAATGGGAATTGTTTTAGAAAGAAATAATGAAAGATACTTCCTTAACCTAGCCCAATCAAGGGTTAAACTTCCTCATGATTACTACACCCCAAAAATAAAGAAAGATGAGGAAGAGGAGAATCCATTAGGTGTGATGATCAAACAACTTAAAATGTTTCATGCACAAATTGACACCATGAAGAAAGAGGCCGAACCAAAACCCTTTTCCATTGAGGCCTTGTGCCCTTTTCCGTTTGATGGGAACTTGGTTATGGTGTCTTTCCCACCCAACATGGATTTTCCTAGATATGACAAGTATATCGGTAAATCTGACCCCCAAGACCACCTAAGAGAATTTTGTGCCTTGAGTATAGAGTACATGTATGATAACACTTATTTAAAGAGGCTATTTCCAAGAAGCCTAGGAGGCCAAGCCATGGAGTGGTTTTCAAAGTTACCATAAGGTATCAAGACTTTTGAAGAGTTAGCCTCCAAATTCATGACTTTCTACTCTTATAATATAGAGCACAAAATCACCATGCTTAACCTGTGCGACACAAAACAAAAAGATGGTGAGCCTTTTCTAGGTTTTATCCAAAGATGGAAAATAGTTTTCACAAGGTATCCTAGAAGCATACCTGAAAAGGAGAAGATGGAGATTTTCATGAACAACCTAAACATGGAAATGAACTATAAAATTGAACTTCAATGTCCCCCCACATTTTAAAAGATCATTGAGAATGTGATAAAAATTGAATAAGTGTTGGTAAAATGAGGAGAGATTAAACTATTTAAAGAAAACAAAGGCTATACCAACACCAACAGTAAAAATAATTTAAATAATTATAATAATAACAAGGGAGCCAACAAAAATAATGACAAACCAAGGTTATGGTTGAAAAAGTAAAATAATAACCTTGTAAACAATGGGGTTGTAGATCGTCACTGTCTTTCGACTGTGGGTTTCGGGCACCCTATAAAACCTGTTTTACTTAATAAAAAACAATGGGGTTGTAGAGGTACACAACCTAAAGGCTACCCCTTTTAACTTATCGAGTGAGTCAATTCAAACACATAATATCAATCAAATGACCAAGGCTCCTTTCAACAACAACAACAACTAATTCAACAATGATAATGCAAACAAACCTAAGCCTTTCTTTCCATCATGTCAAAGAAGAAAATTCACATTCTTAGTTGAGCACTTGGAAAATGCTTTGAGGACACTTGTGGCCAATAAAATTATTTTTTAACCCAAATCAAGGCCATATGAGCATCAAGTTAAACCCACATTGTGGAATGATGCACACCATTCTGAGTATCATCAAAAAAAGGGGCACAAGACTAACGAATGCATGAAAGTTAAGCATTTATTCCAAGACCTAATAGATGATGCTACCATAAAGGTTGAAGGGCCTCAGAACAATGAAGACCACATGACCTTTAAGACACCTTTCTTGAATCATGAAAAAGGAGAAGCATCAAATGCTAACCAGAATAACAAGAGGGGTAATGAAAAAGTGAAATTTTATCACACCTCTGATAACACCATAAACTCTTTGAGTAGTTGTGAAAATGAAATCAATGTGATAGTGGTGAAGGAAAAGAAAAAGGAAGAAGTATCAAATGTCGTGACTAGGGGACATGCATCTAAAATCACCTTACAAGGAGGTGCCCCTAGAATCATTTTACCAAATCAAACAACTTCTTCATAAAAAAAATACAATTTGGTGGATCAAATCCAACAAACTCCCATGCAAATTTCTATTTTGGAGTTGCTAAAACTTTCACCTACTCATAAAGAGATCTTGGAAAAAGCCCTTGTTGAAACCAATGTGCCCTTGAATTTGGACATGGACAAATTTCAAAATATGGTAGGACACCTAGTTTCACCTTAGTGTTTATCTTTTTTAGAGAAAGATGATATGTACTTAAATCATCCCCAAAAATTTCCATTGCACATCAAGGTATTGATCCATAAGCATAGGGTTAAAAGAGTCATCATTGATGGAGGGGCTAGTCTAAACATCTACACTTTGAACCTTGTTAAAGCCTTTGGGTATTTTGAGGAAGCTATAGATCCTATAAGAAGAATAACCATAAAAGCTTACGGTGATGAAGAGAGATCCTCCAAAGGAATAATAGTACTCCCTATCCACGTAGGTACTATGGAAAAATAAACTATTTTTCAAGTCCTAGATCTGAAATTGACCTATAACAATCTGTTGGGAAGACCATGGATACATGAAATGCAAGAGGTACCCTCAATGTACCATCAATTCTTGAAATTTCCATATATGGGGTGAGAAGTCATGGTGAGTGGAGACCTAAATCTATTCCAATATTGTAACAATATCAAGCCCATAAATGATTCATTGGTCCCTCATAATGCATAAGGAACTACATCAAAATAGATAGAACAAGGACAAAGTTCGAATAACCTTCCTTCATTAAAAGGAAAAGAAAAGGTAGAGGAAGAAGACACTATTGTTAAAAACCATCAAATTCCCACTAACTTAGCTACATCGACTAAGGGAAAATAGAAAGTTAGTGAGGGAAGCTCTAAAGAAGAAGAGGAAAACCTTGAAAAGTCTACTCAAATTCATACCAAGGAGGCTTATTACCAAAAGATGAGTACCATGATGAAAAAATTAGAAAAACAATGAAAGATAAAATAAAATGGTGTGGGAGAATATTCTTTGTCAATGATGGATTTGTCATTATCTCCTAAATCCCATGGAAAACCTTCTAGCTTGACCCACCTCAAAAATACAATGACCATTTTGTAAAGACTAGTACTTCTTCCTCCATGGATGAAGAGGACAATGAAATTTTGAAGTGGTTATATAAATATGATGAGTCAAGTGGTCATGAAAAAATAATCTAAAACATTAGCATCCCTACTCATCAATATGGTAAAGGTTTTCTAATTATGAAAAAGATGGGTTACAAGGGACAAGGACCTTTGGGTAGATGAAATGAAGGGTTGATTGAACCAATAGAAATGACTTAGAAGGATAGTAAGGAGAAGTCAGGATTGGGCTATCTTGAACAAGGATACACTCATAAGAAACACCTCATGTTCAATGACCAAATTCTACAATTAGACTCACAAAGTGATGAAGATTCAAACAAATGGGAGTTAGATTCATTATCAAGTGAATCTTTCCAAGATAAATAAGTGGATGTAGTCCACACTTATGCTCCTAATAAAGGCAAAGAACAAGAAATGACTTCAAGATCAAGTTCTAACCAAGCTTTGATCTCTAACCAAGAGGCTCAAGAAAATGTACCAAGTCAAGACATAGAAGGTTCTCAATAAGTAGGAGAACCCTATGTACCATCATGGACTTTAACAATTGAATGATCTAGTAATAGGTTTAACCCATGATATTTTTACACCCAAGAAACCCAAGAGGATTCAAGTGAGGAGGATTTTGACCCAAGTTCTCTAGAACACTTAGAAGAATCACATGTTATAAACTTAAGAGATACAATGTATGAGCCTTCTAACAAAGTCATGTCCCTAAGTCTAATAAACCCAAATCAAAACATTGATCCCTTATCCCTTGTATATCTGAAACTCATTGAATGGGACTCCATAGAACCAACTGCTCTTCCCACATTCCTAAATGAAAAATCTATGACCCAATACCTAAATGTGGTTGTAGCTTACTTCACCAACGAATATCAAGAAGAAATAATGAAGGAAAGTATCCAATATCTCAGTTCAGAAATAAGGAAAGAAAATGAAAAAGGTATAAAATTGAAAGAGTCTAATGGTGAAAACCACAAGGTGCCAGTATTAGACCAAAAAGACAAAGAAATAAAGGATGTTTCTGAAGGTGAAAACCCAATTATGGAACCTAAGGAAGAGAGGTTGGATACTGTACCCAAACATTTTGAGAAGAGGTCACCTATCCTAATAGAACTGATGAAAAAGATCAACATTGGAACCAAATCAGAACCAAAGGTCATACATCTAGCACCATCATTATCAAGTGAAGAAAAAAAGGAATTCATTAAATTATTTAAAGAAAGGAAAGTAAATTTTGCATGGTCTTATGATGATATGTCGAGACTATATCCAAACTTGAAAATCCATCACTTAAATATAAAAAGGAGTAAAACTAGTCAAGAAAAAGTTGACAAAATGCACCAACACATAGCACTTCTTGTCAAAGTGGAATTTAAAAAGTTATTAAAAGTTGGGTTCATAAGAGAAATCGACTATGCCGAGTGGATATCAAATATTGTGCCTATTTCAAAAGCATACAAGTCCATTAGAATTTGCATGGATTTTTGAGATGTCAACCTCAAATGTCTGAAGGATGACTTTCCTTTATCAAGTATAGATGCTATAGTGCATTTTACAGTGGGCCACTCAATTTTCTCTCTCATGGATGGATTTAGCAGCTACAACCAAATCAAAATTGCACCCGAAGACAAAGATAAAACAACTTTTACATGTGCATGGGGAACATTTTATTGGAATGTTATGCCCTTTGGTCTTAAGAATGTAGAAGGTACCTATCAACAAGCCATGACTACCATATTTCACGACATGATGCATAAATTCATAGAGGATTATGTAGATGACATGGTCGCAAAATATTACTCAAGGGAGGAACATCTACCTATCTTAGAGAAAATATTCACAAGATTAGATAAATTCAAGGTAAGACTCAAATCCTAATAAATGTGCCTTTAGGGTACAATCTGGAAATTTTATAGGGTAAATAGTCTCTACAAAAGGAATAGAGGTGCATCCCGCAAAAATCAAAGCAATAATGGAAATGGGGGCACCTAGAAATATGAGCCAAATGAGATCACTCCAAGGGATAATTTAGTCAATCAGAAGGTTCATATCACAATTAGCAAAAAAATATCATTCTTTTACTCAACTCCTCCATAAGAACACAATATTTAGATGGGATGATAAGTGTGAAGAATCTTTCACATTACTCAAAAAGTACCTGATGAATCCACAAATTTTGATGCCATGAATAAGAGGAAAGCCATTGATATTGTACATTCCAGTGACAAAACATTCTTTAGGGGAACTCTTGGCTCAAGAAGATGGAAATGGAAAAGAAAATTCTATTTATTGGGTGAACCCACAATAGTGGGCTACACTTTTTTTCTTGAACGGACACTAAACTCTACATTTTGAAACAAACTTTCAGATTCAAATGCATATTGTCATTAAACCGTTTGAAATCAAAAGATGAAGTAAATTAGAGTCTTTTTGAATTTTTTGTCTAGATTTTAAATATATTTTTTATTTTTATTTTTGAATTGATTTGAATTTTTTTTATTTCTCCCATGAAAAATGGTATGTTGCTGAAAACGTCATTTTCAAAGAGTTACATTGTTTTCATAGAGAATAATTTTTTTTCTATAATAGATATCAATGTGATTATTTCAAATTTAGTTTTGTAACATCCATACAGAGGGCATGAAATTGGTTTGACGATATTATCATGATATTGCATATTTTATTAATATTTGAAGTTGACTAAACCATAATTTTAACATACCTTGACTACATAGCTTATAGCTTGTCGTGTATTTGTCCAATTTTTTTTTTTTGATAGAAAGAGAACTTCAATACCTAGGGGATAGATATTTTTAAATTTTTTTTTTCTCTCTTTTAGTATTTTTCCATAAGCTTCAAACATAGAGGTAGACATATGGTGAAATATCTATGTTTAGTAAAACTAAAAATATAAAGTCATAATAAAATTAATATATATTAACGTTATAATCATTGGAAATATTTTTCTCAATAGTACCTTACTACATAGATAGGTTTTTCAAATGGATTCATTTGATCTCCCAAAAGATAAAGTTGAAGTGTTTTTTTGTCAGCATTTTAATAGGTGTGAAGGAGACTCCATTGCAAGTATGAATGAGGAGTATAGAACTTGTATCAATGTTTTTTAATTTTTATGTAAGAGACTTTGAGCTAACCATTTGTAATTAATTAATTAAAATTGAACCTCTCAAGGCTTAAATTATCATATTTTATTTAAAATGTGTTATTTTAGCAAAAAACATTTCTAAAAAAGTGTAACCCACTATTTTGGGGTCACCCTATTACATAAGAAGAACCTTGGTAAAGTATGAGTTGAATTACACTTTCATACAAAGAGCTTGTTTGGCGGTAGTTTTTGCTTCCCAAAAGTTACGACATTATATGTTATCTCATAAAATCAAACTCATAGCAAAAATTGTTCAACTAAAGTACATTTTAAGAAAAATAGCTTTGACAGGAAGATTGGCCAAATGGGTCATGGTGTTGAGCGAATTGGATATAGAGAATGTGGATAGAAAGGTAATAAAAGGCCAAGTCATAGTAGATCAACTAGAAAAGGCACCATTAGCATATGAACATCCTATTCAGGTGGAATTTCTAAATTAAGAGATAATCAATGTTGAAGCAAAAACATGGAAATTATACTTTGATGGCTCTTATACTCAACATGGCTCAGGAGCGGGAATACTATTGATTACACCCCAAGGATAAAAAATCCCTAAATCATATAAGCTACTATTTCCATGCACAAATAATATAGCTAAATATGAGGCATTAGTCATTGGCATCAAATTGGCCTTCGAATGGAAGGTGACAAAATTGCAGATATATGGAGATTCTCAATTAGTCATTAATCAGATGAATGATAAGTATCAACTAAAGATGACAAGTTGATACCTTACAATAATATGATATAATATCTCAAGAAGTATTTCACCTTGATCACATTTGAGTAATTCCCTAGAGAAAAGAACAAAGCAACCGATGCCATGGCTACATTGGCTTCAATCCTCAAAATGTCAGGCCAAAGTGCAAGATAAGAATTCTTGGTAGAAGAAGTGGGAAAACCTGCATTTGACCCTTCCAATCCCCACATCATTTTCCTATTAGTGGGACATGACTCACCCTGGTATGGATCGATCTATACGTACCTAAAAGACCAAACCCAAAACTAGAAAAGGAACTTCATAAGACAAGCCTCTCGTTACACCCTTGTATCCAACACATTATATTGCGAGTGTCTAGACAAATTTATTTTAAGGTGTTTAGACAAGAAGGAATCAAAATTATCCTTACAAGAAATCCATGAAGGAATCTGTGGGTCACATTAGAATGGGTTAACCTTAGAAAAGAAACTTCTAAAGATTGGATATTATTAGCCTTGTATGCAGAAAGATGCATATCATTTTTTGAAGACTTGTCAAAACTACCAATACCATAGAAACTTGATTCATGTGCCATCCAGGAACTGCATTTGATGGCTACACCTTGGCCCATTTATCAATAGGGGTTGGATATAATAGGGATTATTTACCCACCTTCATCCAATGGTCACAAGTTTATTATAATTGCAACTGAATACTTCACCAAATGGGTTGAAGCTGTGTCATTATCCACTGTAATGGGAAAAAAATCTCCATGTTCATATAAAACCATATAATTTGTAGATATGGCATCCCTCAAGCAATCATAACTGATAATGATTAAACATTTCAAGAATAAAGACTTGAAAGAATTGCGTGCAAAAATACATATGATACACCATTCATCTTCAATATATTACCCGCAAGGAAATGGACAAGCGGAGGCCACTAATATGAACATCTTGAAAGTATTGAATAGGACAGTTCATAATTTAGTTAGAGATCGACATATTCAGATAAATCCTACTCTATGGGCATATAAAATAAGTGTGAGGACACCAATGGGAGCTACACCATTTTTATTAGTTTATGGAGTTGAAGTGGTATTACTATTAGAGGTTGAAATTCCATCCATAAGGGCTTCACTACATGGATTGTTAAGTGAAGAAGACTATATAGGGTTACTAGATTACAAGCATTAGAATTTCTTGATGATAGACAACAATAAGCTTTTGATCATCTCAAAGTGTATCAGAACTAAATGTCAAAAAATTATAATAGACATAACAAACCAAGGACATTTCAAATAGGTGATTTTTTATTGAGAGAAAATTCAAAGAATCAGTTAGAAAGAGAGAAGAAAGGTAAATGGGAATTAAATTGGTTAGGTCCCTTTTTTATTAGTTCTTCTTTTAGCATGGGTACATACAAGCTAGCTGATTGTGATGGAGAAGAACTACAAGAACCCATCAACAACATACACCTGAAAAATGTTTTACACCTAAAGTATATGAAAGAGTATAAAGATAATGAGTATCAAAAAAATAGTTGAGGAAGCATCCTATTTATTGTACATAGTCAAAAGTGATCCTAAAAAATCTCAAAAACATTCAAAAATAGAAAATTAGAAAAAAATTAAAAATGCAGAAAAAGTACAAAAATAGCAAAAAGTGATTCTGAAAAATTCAAACAAAGTTGAAAAAGAGAAAATACAAAAAATTGAAAAACATAAAAAAGTGCCTTGGTAGAAAAAAAAGAATAAAAAGACAAAAAGAGGAATGAATTCAATCAATGAAAACTTGGTAAATAGACTTCATTGAAAGTCAATTCAAGTCTCATGTTTAGCTGTCATCCTTGTAGATATTGCATTTTCCAATATTTGTACAAATTACCTAATAAAATCCCAAAGTTACATTTGAAAATACCTAAAGCTTTCATCATAGACCTAAAAAGTGTCCAAGTCCAATAACATAATGAAATCAAACTGGGGGAAAATCTATCCTAGAAGCAAGAATGATTCATCAAACAAACATCAATTGACAAAAGTCAACGCATCTAATCACAAACACCTAGACGATCGACCCAAATCCTAATCCAAATGATGATTCGACAATGAAAACTTTTGATCCATGATCTCACAAAGAATTTACCTTTTATCAGGATTAAAATGAACAATCAAAATATGAAATGGATGGAACTATACTTGAAATATGGATGTGCAAAACATGGCAATTTTTTTAAAAATTGTTTACTTGATTGATGAAATCATGTCTTTTTAGCAAATCGATGAAGCCTTGGACCAGATACATGAGGATAAAAGCATGATATTTTATTGATTTTTGCATGAGTGTCTTAAGATAAAGGTTTTAAAATATGTATCATTAATCTAATGACATGATCATTAAAGAATCATTAAGGACATATACATATGGAAAAAACAAGATCTCGGTTTGTTCATGCAATAGGATATCATGGATATTTTGATGTTCTATATCATAATTTCCAAATCTACTTGCAACATTGAATCTAAGGAAAGTGGTATTCAGACTCTCGTGGTTCACTCTAACTAGTGAAAGTTGTACCGACTTTAAGAACGCAACACGGAAAGGGTAAAGGTATTCATATCATCATGGTTGAACCAGTGATGATTGTATCAACTTCAAGTATCAAAATTTCTCGATGATGAAAATAAGATTCCTAATTCTAAATAGTGACAACTAGTTGCATCCATAATAGATTAAATGCATTTATTTTGCATGGATTCTTATCTCAAAAAATGGTATTGAAAAAGAAAAGGGGGTGGACTGAAGCTAAAACTAAAATTTTTTGTCATTACTTTATATGATAGAATGTGTGGGAAATCGAAAAATAAAAAATCAAACTTAGATTAAGATGCATTGCATTAGATTAATTGCATCATAAATCAAAAAACATTTTAGTTTCATTAATAGGCATTCATTGTAGATTTGTTGCACTAAGTGGATTCCATCATATAATTTGCATTCATTTTAATCCATCATTTAAAGTGCATCATTAAAATTTGCATCATTAGCTTGCATTGATCGTTAGGGTTCATTACATTTAGTTGCATTAGAATGCATTATTAAAGTTCATATCACTAGATTTAATGATCATTTTTAACCATTAAGTTGCATTCATTTAGGGTCCATGATATCTATATATTAAATTACATTAACTAAGACAAGTGCACTAATCATTAGGTCTTTAAATTGTATTAAGTCCATTATCAAACAATTAATCATTAGGTTATTTCATCATTCATTAAGGTACTTTGCATCTATTAGGTTTATTTCATTAATTAACTAACATCTATCATTAGGTCCATTCATCTTTATGTTAGTTCATACATTAATCATTAAATTCATTAGAATCACTGCATTACATCTCATTATCCATATCACATTCTACATCATTACATACATTATCAATAAACCATAAAGGATTAAAAATTCATCCATTGCATTACATCTCATTATCCATCTCACATCTCACATCATTCCACTATATACATTATCCATAAACCATAAAGCATTGAAATCCATTCATCCATAACATTAAACATTAAAGCATTAAATATAATCATCAGATATCATTAATCATAAAACTAAGTAATAAATGCATCCATCTAATCTAGTCATTAATAAGACATATTTCTAACATAAACTAGGCATAACTTGGGAATTCATATCATAATCTACATCTGAAAAGAATAAAAATGAAGCATATAGACATAGGATCATATAGAACTACATATCATAAAAGAAAATCCAACACATGATGACATAAAATAAAGTAAAGTGCATCTAAGCAATCAAAATCCATTGTATCATTAGAATCCATAAATCAAAGTTCAGAACATAAAGTATCCATTAAAGATGAGTATAAACAGATAAAATAATATAATGTACAATGTCTTGATCAAAGAATCATAACAATAAATGACATCCAATCAATAGGGCACATGATATGAATCAACTACCTGTGCATACACTACCTCCAACACCATCTATATCTACACCATCAGGACCTGGGGTAGGACCACGACTCGAACTAGCCTGTAACCCATGCTGACTCATCGTGGCAATGACTATCTACATCATCATGCTCAACTGAGTGACCTACTCTCTAATCTCACTCACATCACCCTAAAATGATAGAACATCAAAAGCCAACCTATCAGATTCCTGCAAATGTGTTCCCTATGATGGTACTTCCTAGGAGGGTGGTGTCTGAGCTGGTGGCATCTAAAAAGGGGTTACTTTAGAGGGTTCCTATAAGGGTGCCTGATGGTGCCTAAGGAGGAGGAGCCTATGGAATCTAGGGCATATGTGGCCCAATTCTATACTCCAACCTGTGCACCTATCTATACTACTAGATCAGGGGCTACCAACCTAAAAACCCTAACCCTGTGCTAGCCCCATCTACCTAGTCTGACCTAATGGACTTGGTTGAAGACTTTGAATGGTACACCTCTAATAGGTGCACAACCACCACACACACATACACCACCTCTGATACGAGATGGGGCAATAACAACAAGAATAACCACTCTTCCACCCCACCTAGCTCTGCACCTCATCTGCCTCAACGACGTCCTCTATCCCCACCACCGTCACTGTCATCGACATCATCTAATCTATCATCAACTCTAGGAATAGGCTCTCCGAGATCGGTAAATCATGGAAATGGGTTATGAAGGAACCACTTGTCATATTCATTGGTCATTCCTGCATCAACTATGTTCTCTCTCATGTCCCAGGCCAAATGAGGGATGCCTAGGAGCTCGTCATGTGTAGTCTTGTAGTTAATTTGTGGACCCCAAAGGGATTGATCTACCTGTACCCTAGCATAAAGTGCCAGTCCATGTGGCTTGCCCTAAGGTCATCCATATTGCCAAAGACCCCTATAGAAGAAAAATCACTCAATGATCAATGGTGTAGGCCCAATCATCCACTGAGGCATACACATAAATGTGATCTCTTATGTGTCCTCTACCCATGGCTCATATCCTAGATATGACCTCCATGTCACCTATTCTAAATCATCTATAATATGTCTCAAGTAGTCTAGGTTGCCCAGATGTTCTTGGAAAAACATACCCTCATAGATGAATGTGAACGACCCCCCCAGGGTCTCATCATCACATGGAAATAGGACATGTGATAGGGAGATGCTCTCATGTCCATAGCTGCAACAAAATTTGCCCTGCAGACAATGCAACATGACATCAGTAAACTACATCATGCAGCTCGTGATTTAGTTGTGCCAACCTGCATGATCTTGAGTCAAACCTATGAGGATGGCTAATCATATCCTCTATAATGTGGCCCCATCCAACTACAAATTTGTGACCTCGATGGTCAGGTAGCGAGAATTCCCCAATCAATACCCCAAGTACTATGAGAACAACCAAGAAGGAGGTGAACTATGCCCACAAAATACTCTCATCACCAATGGTAGGATCACCAAAAAAACATTTTCATCTAACACCATCATACCTAATCATAGTATATGATCTCTCCTTGTGTGAGAATCTGCAACAATCTATGCAAGTCCTTGGGAGTGATGGTCATCTCTCCCAGTAGTAAGTGAAACGTGTTATTGTCAGAGTGCCACCTCTCTACTATAGTTGTAATTAATCCTCGATTCACTCAGAATAAAGGTATGGAAAGAAAAAAGGAAATACCACAATGCCCTATCAGTTAGCGCTCCTATCCACTAAGATCATCGATCATCTCAAAAGGCAATGGAAATAACCCTCAGACAGCTAACTTCCAAAGGCAAGCCTGCGGAAGCAAGTTAACATCACACCAGTAATCAAAATCATCAAATGTTGAATCATCACAAGTCAATCGACATCCTAAAACCTATCAAACCACTATCAATTTTCCTAATTCTACTCAGAGAGGATGAAAAATTCATCATCACAATCGACCAACTAATCAGGATTGAAAATCAAAATTCATTGTCACATGATTAGAATTAGCATCAAACAACTTGTTTCAACATAGGACTAATCAACCAAGACAATTGACTGATTGATGTGATTAACCAAGTAGGAAAGCTAACAAAGTAAACTAAAAAAAATTGCAAAAAGGGGTGTGCGCACTACTAAAATGCTTTTATGCGCTAAAAGGAAAATGCGTCATTAAAAAGTTTAAAAGTGCTATTAAAACTATCAAATGCGCTACAACAATGTGTACGTGCTACAGGAATTACCTATATGCGCTACAACAAGTTTCAAATACACAAATTAAATCATACATGCTACAAAAAAAATTAAAAGCAAAATCCTAACCTAGGGTTCTTGGTTGTACGGGCTACTAAAATGTTTAAACGCGCTACGAAAAACTATAAATGCACTAAAAGAAATTTGTACATGCTATGAAAATGATTGTACATGCTATTTCACTAAAAATTGAAAAAAAAATTACCTAGAAAAATCTATTATTTTGAAATTAAATGCATAAGAATGATACGAGAGGTTTCAAGGGGTACTTACCGGAGGTCCATAGTGCAATGGTCGCTGATATCATTGACCACGCTCAAATCTATGCTCCCTATACGACACCACCATCGTCACAGCTCAGAGGAGTCAAAAGGTGAAAAGTAAAATGAAGAGGTGAAAATGAATAGTAAAATTGACTTTTCACCCCTATATATAGCCTTTTTGACCCAAAAGGAGCTGCTTTTAGTAGAAAATTTACCTAGGGTCCAAATTGAACACCAAATCAACCAATTCAAGGGCATTTTTCATGAGATCATCTTAAAATAAATAATAGAAATGAAATCAAAATTAACGCAAACTTAAGAATATTCAACAAAATTTAACAAAAAAGTAAATTATTTCACAACAATTAAATTTCATTTCAAAGGGGTCATACGCTCAGATCATCAACGACATAATCAAATAAGTGACACAATCTTTCAACGTAAATTTTTTCACATTCATCAGTGGGGCGTCGAAATTGGAAAATCTTGTCAAAATAGGCATCGCATCAAAGATCCATCATCGAAATGACCATCAATAATGTTAATCAATCAAGATTTCATTAGAGAATCTACATCTATCATCAAAATTAGGAATCTGGATCAGGACATCAGATAATCTTTGAACCAATGCGCTTCATACATCAATTCAAAGAGGGGAGTTTGTAATCACCTAAAAATGGTCAAAGGTTAAATGAAGTGAGAAACTAAGGCAAAATAAAATCATTAATTGCAATCAAGCCAAAATCCAATAATAATTAAAATCAAAAGCCAATTAAATCAAATAAATCAAGATAAATCAATTAATTATGCAATTAATCTAATTAATTGTACAGTTCAATTAAATCAAATCAACCCATTCAAGGACTACACATGGATAAATAAATCAATTAATTAATTAATATTTTTCCCTCATCCACCACATGGGAGGAAATTACCTCAACCAATAGGAATCAAGGATTGGACTCACACAGATTAAGCCAAGATCGAATCTCAATCACTCCTAAGGTGAGAGCATCTTTACCACTCATTTTTTTCTCATTGTCCCAAGCTTTGATGAAAAAATATTTAAATTGTCCCCATATTTGAAACCATGGACTTCACTCAAACTCAATCATGATCAAATTAACTCCACCCCCTATGCTTGCAAAAATCTATAAAAGAAAGCCTAAAATTAGGAGAATGGATCCACATATCTGAGAATTGCTTCATACTTATACCGAATTTGAGCTAGAATCACACTTTTTAGCATAATTAAGTATAGTTTTCATTAAATAGGCTTGAATTGTGAATTCATTTAGTTTTATTCTCATTTTAGAGTTGTCATTAATGGAGGCTTGCTGAGAGAGCTTTGCATTAACACTTCTAAATAGGGATCCATAGAGTACTTATTGTCTTTATTTTCTTCAAATAACTCCTTAATTGTCATATTTTAGTTTGATTTGTTGAAATATTGATGAACTAACCCTATGAAGGTACTTTCCTAGTACACAACTACTATTTTTTTAAAAAAATTATATTGTTAGTACTTTTTATTATTAAAATGATGACAATTTTTAGTTATTTTCTTGATTTGAGTGTATAAGTTTTTTTAACATACATTTATAAAATGATACTATTTAGGACAATTGATATTAACCATGGGAAGGAAAAATAAAAGATCAATCAAATAACGAGAGGAAGAAAAGGAAGGACAATGAGAGTGTATGAGGAGATTACATGAACAAAGAAAAATAGAAGGAGAAGGTGCATAATCTACACCATCTCAAGTGGATGGAACAAATGAACATAGTGCAATTGAAAAATGAATCATGTTGAATGATCAAGCAAATGATGAACATACATAAAATCAATTTAATGTGATGAATGTAAGAAATGAAACTAATGCAAATGAAGAACATGCACAAATCTCAACACATCCTATAATTATTCATACAAAACTAATGCTTCTAATTGACATTGATGAGATTATTTTGAAGTCAATGCCTGATAAAATTTCCAAATCAAGTAATAGAATAATGTTTAAAATTATATGGAATAACTATTTTTAAATCTTAAATCAAACTAGAAGATTTTAATTAGTTGTTGAAATCGTTAAAAATCTGAAATTTAGAGAGATGATGAAAATTTTGGGATGAAGATCATCTAAAAATAATAATGAAAGAGCTAATGTGAGAAATAAATTTGATGCATATCAAGAAATTTTCTCAACGTCACATACTAAAGACTTTATTGTTAATCAATGTGTTATGTCATGCCCCGCAAGGGAACCAAGAAAGAGAACAAAAATTCTCTTTACAAAAGAAAACCTAAGTAACGAATTCTGAAAAATTTTGAACTTTAAAAGATTTGCATGAACAATCCATAAACATCTGATGAAGGGTGCTCCCCTTAATGCCACAAACACATAACAGATATAGAGAAACAACAACAATATGCAAGAATAGAAAATTGGCTTCTTATTATATCCACAAATGTGAAATTACAAACTTTCAGAAGACCATAAGTCATCACCAGTTGACCCGATCGGCTATTATAACCCCATTTCAGAAATGCCACAAAGCGCTCTACAGGCATGACCCATGCAAGCGCCCGTCACCCAAATTTTTGACCTCATCCAGGGCCTCTAAAGCCTTCAAAACTGAGTTCAAAGTTTCTGTACCCTGCTACCAATACAGAAAATCTTTAATATCTTCCAATATACACTTGATCTGGCAATGAAACTTTACTGGCAGACTTATATGACCAAAATAAACCTCCAAGAAAGAAATCAGATCATTCTGAGCACATACAAAAATTACTAAAAATAGTAACTTTCCATAAATAGCAGCTCTACACAAAATAGCCCTTATTGAATATAAAAATAGAAAATTTATTTTTTTTGGGTGATGCAAGATTGCTCTTACACCCAGGATGCTCCTACATCAGACACCCAAGGTAATTTGAGAAGTGACCCTGTCACGACTCAGGTGTGCAGAGGAAAACCAAGATGGCTAACCTCCTCCTTTGTCAGCCGTGATGAATCTTCAACAGCTCATCCTTTTCACTTGACCAGATATTCTTCATATGTCCTTTTCCTTGTGCTTCTACCAACATGACTGTCTAGTATATCTTTGATCTCCTTAGTGTCTGAACTAGTTGCTGGAATACCCCACTGCGCTGCTGTGATCTCATCTTCAACACCTCCCTCATGATACTCTATCAGATCCGAAATGTTAAATACTGGTGAAATATTTAGATCAGTAGGCAATTCTTCCTCATATGCATTTCCTGAATCATGTTTCTTCACTATCCTACATGGTCCAAACTTCTTGATTTTCAACTTGTTATATGTACCAACTAGAAACCGCTCCTTCCGCAAATGAACCATGACTTCATCACCAACCTAAAATTCCTTATACCTCCTTTTCTCATCTGCCTTAGCCTTATACTATGCGTTCATCTTGGTAATATGCTTCCTCACCTCCCCATGGATGTTCTTCAAGTGTTCTGCAAAATCCTCAGCTTCAGCACTACTTATTTCTCCTTTATCTATCTTCTTCAATTTAGATGCATTGCACGGACTACTTCCATATACAATCTAGAATGGTGATTTACCAGTGCTCCTATTGACAAAATTATTGTATGCAAATTTCGCCTGTGGTAAAATCAAATCCCACCCTGTTGGCTTATCTCCAACCAAACATCTTAGAAAATTTCCCAAACTCCTATTCACCACCTCAGTCTATCCATCAATCTGTGGATGATGTGATGAACTGAAGTTCAAATCTATCTTCAACTTCTTCCACAATGTACGCCAGAAATATCCAACAAACTTAGTGTCCCGATCTGAAACTATGGTCTTTGGCAAACCATGAAGTCTCACTACTTCTCTGAAAAATAATTCTGCTACATGAACATCATCATTAGTCTTCTTGCAGGGAATGAAATGTGCCATCTTTGAAAATCGGTCAACCACCACAAAAATTGAATCATGTCCCCGCTGAGTTCTCGGTAAACCAAGAACAAAGTCCATACTGATATCCTCCCAAGGCTTCTCTGGTATAGGTAGTGGCTGATACAACCATGTATTCTGCCTCACTCCTTTCGCCATCTGGCATACTCTGCAACTCTGTACAAACTTCTTCACATCTTGCTGCAATTGTGGCCAATAATAATTCTCACCAACCAAAGCAAGAATTTTATCACGACTAAAATGTCTAGCCAATCCTCCACTATGCGTCTCCTTAATGAGATTCTCCCTCATAGAACTTCGTGGAATGCACAACTGACTCCCTCTAAATAACATATCATCCTAGATGATGAAATCTAACCATTTCATCATATCTAGAGTAACAGGTTCTGTACAAGCTTTCCAAGCTTCACCAAAATCAGGATCCTCTTGATACAAATTCTTGAGTTCCTTGAACCCAACCACTTCAATCTGCATTTCTGTCAGCAATAGTTGCCTTCAGCTAAGAGCATCTGCAACCCTATTAAACTTTCCACTCATGTGTTTCAAAATAAATGTATATCTCTGCAAAAACTCAACCCATTTTAAATGCCTTTGATTCAATTTTCTTTGACTATTCAAATATTGCAAAGCTTGATGATCAGTATACAAAACAAACTCCTTAGGAAGTAGATAATGTCTCCACTTCTTTAATGCCTGAACTATAGCATAAAATTCCTGATCATAAACAGAATATTTCCTCTTGGCATCATTTAACTTCTCACTGAAATAAGCAACAGGTTTACCTTCTTGGCTCATAACAGCTCCTATTGCAGTACCACTAGCATCACAATCTACTTGAAACACCTTATTAAAATCTAGAAGTGCTAAAATAGGTTATTCTATAAATTTTTGTTTCAACAATTGAAAACTCTTTTCTGCCCCATTAGTCCACTTAAACTCTTTTCTATCCCCTCTCATTATTTCATTCAAGGGTCCACAAATACTGCTAAAATTTTTGATAACCTTTCTGTAAAAGCTAGCCAAACCATGAAAAGATCTTACCTCAGTAGCACTCCTTGGAGTAGGCCATTCAAGGATAGCCTGTACCTTCTCTGGGTCCATTTTTAAACCTTCTACTGAAACTACAAATCCAAAATACACTAACTCTTTCTTCACAAAACTGCACTTCTTCAAATTAATCAATAATTTCTCTTCTCTCAGCTTCTCAAATACCATACGAATATGCATCATATGCTCCTCCAATGTCTTATTAAAGATCAGAATATCATCTAGGTAAACAATGACAAACTTACCCAAAAATTCTTTCAGAACCTTGTTCATGAGCCGCATGAAAGTGCTCGGTGCATTGGTTAGCCCAAAAGGCATGACTAACCACTCATATAGTCCTTCTTTTATCTTGAAGGTAGTCTTCCATTCATCTCCCTCTCTGATCTGAATCTGATGATATCCACTCTTCAGATCTATCTTTGAGAAATACACAGCTCCACTCAAATAGTCCATAATATCATCCATTCATGGCAATGGAAACCTGTACTTGATTGTGATCTTGTTTATTACCCTAGAATCTGTACACATCCTCCATTCTCTATTTTTTTTTGGTGCTAATACCGTTGGTATAGTACAGGGACTCAGACTCTCACAGATCAATCCTTTCTGTAACAACTCATGTACTTGTCTGTTCAACTCCTCACTTTCTGCAGGTGTCATTCTGTGTGCTGCCTTGTTCGGAAAACTCACTCCGGGGATCAAGTCCATCTGATGACTGGTGGTAATCCATCAGGTACATTATCAGATACAATGTCCTAAAACTCATTCAAAAAATCTACAACTTCTACAGAAACATCTTCTACTTCCTCTTTACCAGCTTTTCGAATTAAAGCAAAACATACATGCTCATGCCTTATACCATCTAAGAAATTTTTTTCATCAACAAAAGTTATCCTTGCATTACCACATACCTTTTCTTCAGTCTCCTTCAATGGTTTTAGCTTATGTCACACTCCATCCTTTGTCAGGGAATAGGTATTCGCACGGCCATCATGTACAGCACATCTGTCAAACTGCCATGGTCTACCCAACAACATATAACATGCATCCATAGATATGATATCACACAATACCTCATCTTGGTATCCACCAATCTTGAACTTCACTAGGCATTGTTAGTTGACCATGACCTTGTGGTCATCCTGTACCCAGGCAATCCGATATGGATGTGGGTGTTTCTATCTCTTGAGCTTCAACTTTGTCACCATCTCTTCTGACACCAAATTGTCAATGCTTCCACTATCAATAATCACATCACAACATTTACCTTCACACTTGCACCTGGTGCGAAACAGACTCCTTCTTTGCTCAGGTTCATTCTCACCACTCAACAGGACTCTTCTGTTAATCAACGTTTCTCCTTTTTCAGCATCTTCAAAATTTGATGATTTGGCATCTTCATCTACATGTGCAGCTCTGGCCTGGCCTTCATTTCTCCTATCTATTCTGCCTTGGTGCTGAGGACATTCAAATGCCCTATGACCTTCTTCTCCACAGTGAAAACATGTTCCATGGAAGCTACCTCTTCCAGATCCTTGTCCTCTTCCTCTTCCTCTCTGATCTCGATTATTTTGATCCTGGAAGCGATTGGAATTATTTCCTCACTGATTCTGACTACTGCTGGCCTCATCCTTCTTTTTTGAATCTTCATTTCGGCCACCATATGACCATCCACCAAATCATCCATCGTGACCTCTTCCATTTTGTCTGCTCTCAAACTTCTTGTTTAGCTTTTCTTCTACTTTTAGGGAAAACTGGTATACCTCTTCAATACTATTCATTCGAACCAGATCCAGCTCCTCCTGAATGCTTGGCCTTAACCCATTAAGGTATCTGGAAACTTTCTCCTTATCAGCTTCTGCATGGCCTGTTCTGATGAGAAGTCGATAGAACTCCTCTGTATACTCTTGAACAGATCTTCCTACTTGCTTCAAACTCTACATTTTCTTCAGTAGGTCAAACTCATAATCAATAGGAATGAACTGTCACTTCAATTTATCCACCATCCGATCGCATCTCATGATTTTCTCCTTTCCCCTTCTATTTCACTCCAACTGACTCTCCTGCCACCATATCTTCGCATGACCTTTCAGTCTGGCCTTCACAAATTTGACCCTATCAGGATCCTCAACATCTTCATACTCAAAATATTCCTCACATTCATTGATCCAGTCGATCAATTCCTCTGGGTTAAGATTTCCAAAAAATGTAGGAACCTCAATCTTAGGTCTTTTCCCAATCTTAGAAATCACCTTAAAAAGTCTTTCTTCCTCTTGGTTCACAGTTTCAACTTCTCCTTCTTGATATTCTTCCTCGGCTTCATCCTTTCTTTCATCTCTGAAATTAAGATTCATTCCTCTGTGAATCTCTTCTTGCAATGCTCACAGTTGTCTCTGCAACTCTCTAACCTCAGGTGTCACAGCACCAACTCTTCGGCTACGTTCTCTTAGTAGAGGCATTTTCGTGATACGTGCTGAAACCCTAATCACGGTCCTGGTGCAAATTGCCTCAGAGTCGGTGATCTATCTACACACTCAAGAACTCCTGCTCTGATACCACTTGATGAAGGGTGCTCCCCTTAAGACCACAAACACATAACAGATATAGAGAAACAACAACAATATGCAAGAACAGAAAATTGGCTTCTTATTATATCCACAAATGTGGAATTACTAACTTTCAGAATTACAATATGCAAAGCCACATGGGCATTCCCTTACAATATTCTGTACGACAAAACCTTGAACTATTACCCAGATCTACTACCTAGAACTATTCTGAACTGCCTAAGACAATAATACAGCCTTCCTTATATGGGCAATTTTCCACCGCCTGGGAAGGTTCCAGAATTTTAGCCAATAAGGCCAACCAAACTTAGAATTATTTTATTTTACATTTTATTACATCATAGTCGGCTCAAGATAACCTTTGAAACCTGAACAAAAATTTTGAAGAAAATTTTTTTCTGCCATTTCAGGTGGCCCAACTTCCGAAGACCATAAGTCATCACCAGTTGACCCGATCGGCTATTATAACCCCATTTCAGAAATGCCACGAAGTGCTCGACAGGTATGACCCGTGCAAGTGCCCGTCACCCAAATTTTTGACCTCATCTGGGGCCTCTAAAGCCTTCAAAACTGAGTTCAAAGTTTCTATACCCTGCTGCCAATACCGAAAATCTTCAATATCTTCCAATATACACTTGATCTGGCAATGAAACTTTACTGGTAGACTTATATGACCAAAATCAACCTCCAAGAAAGAAATTAGATCATTCTAAGCACATACAAAACTTACCAAAAATAGTAACTTTCCATAAATAGCAGCTCTGCACAAAATAGCCCTTATTGAATATAAAAACAGAAATTTTTTTTTTTTGGGTGATGCAAGATTGCTCTTACACCCAGGATGCTCCTGCATCAGACACCCAGGATAATTTGAGAAGTGACCCTATCACGACTCAGGTGTGCAAAGAAAAATTAAGATGGCTAACCTCCTCCTTTGTCAGCCGTGATGAATCTTCAACAGGTTGTCCTTTCCACTTGACCAGATATTCTTCATATGTCCTTTTCCTTGTGCTTTTGCCAACACGACTGTCCAGTATATCTTTGATCTCCTTAGTGTCTGAACTAGTTGCTGGAATACCCCACTGCACTGCTGTGATCTCATCTTCAACACCTTCCTCATGATACTCTATCAGATCTAAAATGTTAAATACTGGTGAAATATTTAGCTCAGTAGGCAATTCTACCTCATATGCATTTCCTGAATCATGTTTCTTCAGTATCTCACATGGTCCAAACTTCTTCATTTTCAGCTTGTTATATGTACCATCTAGAAACCGCTCCTTCCACAAATGAACCATGACTTCATCACCAACCTGAAATTCTTTATACCTCCTTTTCTCATCTGCCTTAGCCTTATACTGTGTGTTCATCTTGGTAATATGCTTCCTCACCTCCCCATGGATGTTTTTCAAGTGTTCTGCAAAATCCTTAGCTTCAGCACTACTTATTTCTTTTTTATCTATCTTCCTCAATTTAGATGCATTTCTCAGACTACTTCCATATACAATCTGGAATGGTGATTTAGCAGTGCTCCTGTTGACAAAATTATTGTATGCAAATTCTGCCTGTGGTAAAATCAAATCCCATCCTGTTGGCTTATCTCCAACCAAATATCTCAGCAAATTTCCCAAACTCCTATTCACCACCTCTGTCT
Source organism: Chamaecyparis obtusa (assembly GCA_027943335.1). Classification (NCBI taxonomy): domain Eukaryota; kingdom Viridiplantae; phylum Streptophyta; class Pinopsida; order Cupressales; family Cupressaceae; genus Chamaecyparis; species Chamaecyparis obtusa. The sequence goes on along the minus strand of BSBK01003685.1, from coordinate 57,177 downwards.
GTCCATCAGTCTGTGGATGATGTGATGAACTGAAGTTCAAATCTATCTTCAACTTCTTCCACAATGTACGCCAGAAATATCCAACAAACTTAGTGTCCCGATCTGAAACTATGGTCTTTGGCAAACCATGAAGTCTCACTACTTCTCTGAAAAATAATTCTGCTACATGAACATCATCATTAGTCTTCTTGCAAGGAATGAAATGTGCCATCTTTAAAAATCTGTCAACCACCACAAAAATTGAATCATGTCCCCGCTGAGTTCTCGGTAAACCAAGAATAAAGTCCATACTGATATCCTCCAAGGCTTCTCTGGTACAGGTAGTGGCTGATACAACTATGTATTCTGCCTCACTCCTTTCACCATCTGACATACTCTGCAACTCTGTACAAACTTCTTCACATCTTGCTGCAATTGTGGCCAATAATAATTCTCACCAACCAAAGCAAGGGTTTTATCACGACCAAAATGTCTAGCCAATCCTCCATTATGCGTCTCCTTGATGAGATTATCCCTCATAGAACTTTGTAGAATGCACAACTGACTCCCTCTGAATAACATATCATCCTGGATGATGAAATCCAACCATTTCATCCTGTCTAGAGTAACAAGTTCTGTACAAGCTTTCCAAGCTTTACCAAAACCAGGATCCTCTTGATACAAATTCTTGAGTTCCTTGAACCCAACCACTTCAATCTGCATTTCTGTCAGCAACAGTTGCCTTCTGCTAAGAGCATCTGCAACCCTATTAGACTTTCCACTCCTGTGTTTCAAAACAAATGTATAACTCTGCAAAAACTCAACCCATTTCAAATGCCTTTGATTCAATTTTCTTTGACTATTCAAATATTGCAAAGCTTGATGATCAGTATACAAAACAAACTCCTTAGGAAGCAGATAATGTCTCCACTTCTTTAATGCCTGAACTATAGCATAAAATTTCTGATCATAAACAGAATATTTCCTCTTGGCATCATTTAACTTCTCACTGAAATAAGCAACAGGTTTACCTTCTTGTCTCATAATAGCTCCTATTGCAGTACCACTAGCATCACAATCTACTTGAAACACCTTATTAAAATCTGGAAGTACTAAAACAGGTTGTTCTGTAACTTTTTGTTTCATCAATTGAAAACTCTTTTCTGCCCCATTAGTCCACTTAAACTCTTTTCTATCCCCTCTCATTGTTTCAGTCAAGGGTCCACAAATACTGCTAAAATTTCTGATAAACTTTCATGTAAAAGATAGCCAAACCATGAAAAGATCTTACCTCAGTAGCACTCCTTGCAGTAGGCCATTCAAGGATAGCCTATACCTTCTCTGGGTCTATTTTTAGACCTTCTACTGAAACTACAAATCCCAAATACACTAACTCTTTCTTCACAAAACTGCACTTCTTTGAATTAATCAATAATTTCTCTTCTCTCAGCTTCTCAAATACCATACAAATATGCATCATATGCTCCTCCAATGTCTTACTAAAGATCAGATTATCATCTAGGTAAACAATGACAAACTTACATAGAAATTATTTCAGAACCTCGTTCATGAGCTGCATGAAAGTGCTCGGTGCATTGGTTAGCCCAAAAGGCATGACATCCACTCTTCAGATCTATCTTTGAGAAATACACAGCTCCACTCAAACAGTCAATAATATCATCCATTCATGGCAATGGAAACCTATACTTGATTGTGATCTTGTTTATTGCCCTAGAATCTGTACACATCCTCCATTCTGCATTTTTTTTTGGTGCTAATACCACTGGTACAACACAGGGACTCAGACTCTCACAGATCAATCCTTTCTGTAACAACTCATGTACTTATCTATTCAACTCCTCACTTTTTGTAGGTGTCATTCTGTGTGCTTCCTTGTTCGACAAACTCGCTTCGAGGATCAAGTCCATCTGATGACTGATCTTCCTGATTGGTGGTAATCTATTAGGTACGTTATCAGATACAATATCCTGAAACTCATTCAACAAATCTACAACTTCTACAGGAACATCTTCTACTTCCTCTCTACCAGCTTTTCGAATTAAAGCAAAACATACATGCTCATGCCTTATACCATCTAGGAAATTTCTTCCATCAACAAAAGTTATCCTTGCATTACCACATACCTTTTCTTCAGTCTCCTTCAATGGTTTTAGCTTATGTCGCACTCCATCCTTTGTCAGGGAATAGGTATTCGCACGACCATCATGTACAGTATATCTGTCAAACTTCCATGGTCTACCCAACAACATATGACATGCATCCATAGATATGATATCACACAATACCTCATCTTGGTATCTGCCAATCTTGAACTTCACCAAGCATTGTTCATTAACCATGACCTTGTGGTCATCCTGTACCCAGGCAATCTGATATGGATGTGGGTGTTTCTGTCTCTTGAGCTTCAACTTTTTCACCATCTCTTCTGACACCAAATTGTCAGTGCTTCCACTATCAATAATCACATCACAACATTTACCTTCACACTTGCACCTGGTGTGAAACAGAATCCTTTTTTGCTTAGGTTCATTCTCACCACTCAACAGGACTCTTCTGTTAATCAACGTTTCTCCTCTTTCAGCATCTTCAAAATTTGATGATCTGGCATCTTCATCTACATGTGCAACTCTGGCCTGGCCTTCATTTCTCCTGTCTGTTCTACCTTGGTGCTAAGGACATTCAAATGCCCTATGACCTTCTTCTCCATAGTGAAAACATGTTCCACGGAAGCTACCTCTTCCAGATCCTTGTCCTCTTCCTCTTCCTCTTTGATCTTGATTATTCTGATCTTGGAAGCGATTGAAATTATTTCCTCGCTGATTCTGACTGCTCCTGGCCTCATACTTCTTTTTTGGATCTTCATTTCAGCCACCATATGACCGTCCACCAGATCATCCAACGTGACCTCTTTCATTTTGTCTACTCTCAAACTTCTTGTTCAGCTTTTCTTCTACTTTTAGGAAAAACTGGTATGCCTCTTCAATACTGTTCATTCAAACCGGATTCAGCTCCTCCTGAATGCTTGGCCTTAACCCATTAAGGTATTGGGCAACTTTCTTCTTATTAGCTTCTGCATGGCCTGTTCTGATGAGAAGTCGATAGAACTCATCTATATACTCCTGAACAGATCTTTCTGCTTGCTTCAAACTTTGCATTTTCTTCAGTAGGTCTAGCTCATAATCAACAGGAATGAACTGTCACTTCAATTTATCCACCATTCGATCCCATCTCATGATTTTCTCCTTGCCACCATATCTTCGTATGACCTTTCAGTCTGGCCTTCGCAAATTTGAGCCTATCAAGATCCTCAACATCTTCATACTCAAAATATTCCTCACATTCATTGATCCAGTCGATCAATTCCTTTGGGTTAAGATTTCTAGAAAATGTAGGAACCTCAATCTTAGGTCTTTTCCCAATCTTGGAAATCACCCGAAAAAGTCTTTCTTCCTTCTGGTTCATAGTTTCAACTTCTCCTTCTTGATATTCTTCTTCGGCTTCATCCTCATTTTCATCTCTGACATTAAGATTCATTCCTCTATGAATCTCTTCTTGCAATACTCGCACTTGTCTCTGTAGCTCTCTAACCTTAGGTGTCACAGCACCAGCTGTTTCACCACGTTCTCTTCATAGAGGCATTTTCACGATGCCTGCTGAAACCCTAACCACGGTAGGTCCTGGTGCAAACTACCTCACAGTCAGCGATCTATCTACACACTCAAGAACTCCTACTCTGATACCACTTGATGAAGAGTGCTCCCCTTAATACCACAAATACATAACAAATATAGAGAAACAACAACAATATGCAAGAACAAAAAATTGGCTTCTTATTATATCCACAAATGTGGAATTACAAACTTTTAGAATTATAATATGCAAAGCCACATGGGCATTCCCTTACAATATTCTATAGGGAAAAGCCTCAAACTATTACCCAGATCTACTACCCATAACTATTCTGAACTGCCTAAGACAATAATATAGCCTTCCTTATATGGGAAATTTTCCACCGCCTAGGAAGGTTCCAGAATTTTAGCCAATAAGGCTGACCAAACTTAAAATTATTTTATTTTATATTTTATTACATCATAGTCGGCTCAAGATAACTTTTGAAACCTGAATAGAAATTTTGAAGAAAATTATTTTTTGCCATTTCAGGTGGCCCAACTTCCGAAGACCATAAGTCATCACCAATTGACCCGATCGGCTATTATAACCCCATTTCAGAAATGCCACGAAGCGCTCTACAGGCTTGCCCCGCGTAAGCGCCCGTCACCCAAATTTTCAACCTCATCCAGGGCCTCTAAAGCCTTCAAAACTGAGTTCAAAGTTTTTGTACCCTGCTGCCAATACCAAAAATCTTCAATATCTTCCAATATACACTTGATATGGCAATGAAACTTTACTGGCAGACTTATATGACCAAAATAAACCTCCAAAAAAAAATCAGATCATTCTAAGCACATACGAAAATTACAAAAAATAGTAACTTTCCATAAATAGCAGCTCTGCACAAAATAGCACTTATTGAATATAAAAATAGAATTTTTATTTTTTTTGGGTGATGCAAGATTGCTCTTACACCCAAGATGCTCCTGCATCAACATCATTTAACTTACATTCCTTCCAAGGTTCCCTTATAGTACATTTATAATTATTTTAAGATCATTAAGTGTACTAACTCTTAAAGCATAACCTTAGAAATTCTTTAGAGAGAAATATAAATGCTATCATATGATTACTAACCAAATTGATTCCATCAATATTCCCTAAACCTTATTTCATAAACATTTAAAGCATAATCTTTGCAAAAGAATTTATCTAGGAGTTAAACTATTTCTCATATGAAATTAACACATTTGTTTTACTAACTTTTCTTGAACAATAGTAATAAGAAACATGCCACTTTGCTTCCAACAACAATAATACATATTGATTTTCATTCCCATAATTTTCCTAGACATACCCTTCCCAATTACATGAATGCTTACAATATATCTTCTACTATACAAGGCCTTATAGGATAACATGAATATGAATAACACTTTACAATATATTTTTTTTTTGCAATTTTCTTTCTAAGATAAAACATGAAAAATAGTGAGAAATATCTTCAACGACTTTTGATGCTCCATGAATAGCACAAACACGAACAATACCTTGAAAAGAATCACCACCCAACCACATGGATCCACAAAGGTCCACTCCCCCATGCTAGGAGATAAACACCAAGGTCCACAAGGAAGTGATATGTAGGCTGTACCTAGGATTGGAGTAACCTTTCCCAAATAACAACTGAAAAGAAAATTAAAGTACAAACCCTTTCCCAAAAAGTTCTAAGGCTAGGTGGAAACTCTAAGTGACAAGTTAGGTTTCCTACCCTTACCAAAACATCATAGACACATAACACTCAAATTTGGAGATATTTTTAGAGGTTTTGGTGTGTGGAAGAGAGAGGGAAATAAAGTTTTCTTTGAATATAAATGAAAAGCTTTACAACTTTTGTGTTCTCTGCCATGAGGGTATAGCCAACCGCTTTGTATTTAAAGAAAAAATCCATTCCAATGCAAATGAGATTTTAAATGGATTGATATAATATTAGTTTCTATTATTAACCATTTCCATACAAGTTTTATTTATTTTTATGAGGCTTTGAATAGAGGAAGTCATCATTTACATTGACTATCCCTGTTATTGATTTGGTGCAATCGATCAATTGTTTTGAAGCTTTAAGGAGCACATAGGCTCTTCAATTTCTTTGATTATTATGGATTATGAGAGAAGCATATGACTATATAAGTATGTGTTATTAAGTTTTTGAATGCAGGTATATACAAGATATTGAAAATAGAGATCACTGATTGATGAACAATACAGTATCAGAAAAAAATGACCCTCAGTGCGGGGGCCATAACTTTCAAACCAACCATTGGATCTTTATGATCTTCGGATATGTTTTACAAAACCTAATTACGCCGATTCTCACAAGAGTGATTGAGGAGTTTTGATCTGTATAGAAAGTTATACACATCTGAGTATGGGTCTATCTAGAGGGCAAATATCTGTCATGTTAGGATAGTCATAGATAAGATTATTGTTTAAATAACTTTGATCTTGTGTTGATGAATTTTATTATTATTAAAAAATAATAGGATAGTTTGTATTTCTCTAGGTTTGTGTACATACAATTAATGATACTATCTTTTTCCTAGAGAGTAGGTAAGAGTAGTTACATAGTTCACAATCTAAATCACAGCCTATATTTTCTAGCAAGTAAACAAATAATATAGCTTCACAGAAAATATAATAACACACAAAATAATAAATAATCATTTGTACAATAAAATATTAACTATATATCTATTATTTTTCCTAAGTCCCTTCACACAGGAAAAATAAACATAATACAATATAATAATATATTCCTCATATTGCCTGTACACAGGAAGCAACCACAAATATAGAACAAAACAATCACACAAATCAAATAAGGAGGAGCATCTTGCAGGATAGCTCCTACCTGGATTCCGAAGAAGACAACCATTGAAGAAGGAGGAATCAATCAACTTGGCCTACTTCCAGCACTCCACCAAAGCCTTCCGATTGCAGACACCACCTTTTTCAAATATAAAATAATCAATAATGATACCCTAAAATTAAGATCAATTCTCCTATGAATAATCCAGCCAAAAACCCTCCCTAAATACAATATCCTCTCAAAGCAATAATCCAATTTCTTGAGTCTCCTCTTTAGCCAACCTCCCTATCCTTCAAATATCTCTCCTGTAAATAGGTTGAAGGATTGGTTGCACGGGAAAATCAACCATTGTAACCATCCCAACCAAAAGATGGTTTATAGTTTAGGATTTAATTTATTCATTAAAGCCATTCCCAGGAAGGGAATAGCTAATTTGATATTATTAATAATAAAATCTAATATGAGAGTCTCATAAATATTAATAAACTAATGTTATTTTTCTTTATTTAAGGAAAAGGAAATAATTTATTACTATTATTACTTATCACCATATTTACTAAAGCTATGGTAAAAGGTTTACCATATAATAATTAATCCTTTAAGTAAATAATTTATTTATTATTATAATTTAAAATACAATTACTTTCACACACTAATATTTATTAAATATATATATGTAACCATAGGCATATGTGTGCACCCATATGCTTATGTGCATATATATTATTATAATATTATTAATATCATATTATTAAAAACAATGTTACTATTAATATCATAAAAATCTTATTATTATGGTATTATAAAATATTATTATCCAATCAAATAATAAATCATATTTCATACAAAGTAAAATCAGGATATATGTGTGTGTGTGTGTGTGTGGTGATCACTAACACAAGATGGTCTAACAAGATTAGTGAAATCAAGCACAACATTCAATACTTGCATGAAATAAATTATCTACGAGCAACAATTGAGCATATTATTAAGAACAATTAAAGCTACCATATCCAAACCTTAGTCTCCTAAAATGAAAGGGACAAGAACAAGCAACAAGATCACCATAATCTAACAAATTGTTATACACAATGATATATCAACAACACAAGGGACTAACTCAAGAACACCCCCGCCTAAAGGTCAAAAGGGTTAGAGGTTGAGTTCCTTCTCATGGAACCTCAGTGATATCTCCGTAACAACAATAACGGTTAAGGATTTTGAGGGCTCACTCAGACTTGTGGGACCAGGTGGAGATGATGCCTGTTACCTATAAGCCTGCATCACCGAGAAGAGATACATGCACATAGATATATACAATAAGGCATTTGCAAACAGATGACCAGGATCGATACATCGTGTGGACCTCAACTAAGTGAGTAACTATGACTTTGTCCTGAGTCATGAAACACATCAATCACATATACATAAAACATGAGGAATCACATATATATGTAATGGTTAGCTTCCAAATCCTTGGGTTAGGTCTTTAAATCTTCATAAGCATATACAAGATAAATGATTTCCAATTTCATAAACAATAAACAATAATTATAACTAAGTATGTCTAAATATCTGATAAGCATATCATCATCATAAACATAAATGTGAATACATAGCTCTAACCATCATAATGAAATGTCCAAATCAAAGAGTCCAAGTATAATTATCGGAGAGGTTATTACATGTTATCACATCAACCATAATTAGCAAGGAAATGAAAAAGGCTCATTTAATAAGAAAAATAAGTAAGTCATTAGAATATGGAAAAAATCATTACAAAACACCTTATTGAGGAAGGATAAAATTGAGGATCCTACCAATGTTTGTCATTTTGAATTCTTAGGTAGAATTCTATTTAAAGACAAGCTTGTTGTTTATGGACTAAGAACATACATTAAATATTTTTGGTAGACAACACAAGGATTTCACCGGACCAAAAAGATGTTTTTATATAAGGAAAATTGGATCAACAAATCATAATCCACATCCAAAACACTCTTTGGATATGACTCAAAGACAACTTCAGGAAAAAATTCTTTCAAAGGTTTCCTCAAATAAGAATTATTCAAAGATTTTTTGAAATGACAAAACATTTCTATGTTAAGATTAATCATGCATGTACTATATATTATTGTAGGGTGCATATTAAATTTTGCATGCTTTATGCTATTTGTCTTCATATACATCTACTTTGTACACTAACAATGTTTTTCAAGAATGTGGTATAAAGCACCTCCTAAGTCACCGAGAGAATTTATTTAAAGTCTACTATGAAAATAAGATGAAAATTGCATCTATTATACAATGTTGCATTTGAAAGGTTATTGTGTTACATGACATAGTTTGTAACATTTGTAGAAATGCCTACATCTAGAGAGCACACGTGAAATTGGTAAGAAATTAGTTTATTTTAGAAAATAGAATTCAATCACATATGGGGTTAAAGCTAGAAAAGAATTGAAGAGATGTGAGTTAGTGAAAATTGATATATGTGTATTTGGATTTACGAAGATTTTTCAAGAGAAACTAGTTTATGATTACATAGCACATGCACATAGAGCTTGGTAGTTAGATGAGCAAATAAATTTATGTAAATAAATTTTAAACAATTGAATCTAAAAGTACTAAGTGATAGTCACTATAAAATATAAAAATCTAATGTTTTGCAATATGAAATAAGTTTAGAAATCAAAGATATCTAAAAGTACTCCTTTTCATAAAATAGAAAGCAATATTCTAAATAAAAAAGATAGTCTAACACTAAATTTAACTACATTATTTGAGGAGTACTCCACATACAGGTACTCCAAAAAAGTGAGATATTGTTTAGGTAAAGATAATCTATATATATAGTTCCATAAACTAGTAATTTCACCTTGGTGTGCAATGGGTACGTCAAAGATATGTAGAAGAGACCATAAAATGGAAAATTTAAAATGAGTTGAAAGAAGATGGGGTCCTATTAATATGTAAGAGAGAAATATTGAGGTTTCTTTGGTAAGAAGTAGTGACTATAAATTATCCTTTATGATATTACCTTGTAGCATTGAGAGCATGGATGTGAACAATGTTTCTAGTGATGTGACTTTACTTTTTAGGAATGTTAAGTGTTTTTGGAGGTGATAATTACTAAAAATTAAAAAAATGGAGTTAGTATGTCTAAGAGAAATTGGAGGTTATTACCCATCCATTTCAAAGCTAGATACATATAGATATGATGCAGGAGCATCCTGGGTGTAAGAGCAATCTTGCATCACCCAAAAATATTTCTGTTTTTGTATTCAATAAGGGCTATTTTGTGCAGAGCTGCTATTTATGGAAAGTTACTATTTTTGGTAATTTTTGTATGTGCTCAGAATGATCTGATTTCTTTCTTGGAGGTTGATTTTGGTCATATAAGTCTGCCAGTAAAGTTTCATTGCCAGATCAAGTGTATATTGGAAGATATTGAAGATTTTCGGTATTGGCAGCAGGGTACAGAAACTTTGAACTGAGTTTTGAAGGCTTTAGAGGCCCCAGATGAGGTCGAAAATTTGGGTGATGAGCGCTTGCACCAGTCAAGCCTGTAGAGCGCTTCGTGGCATTTCCGAAATGGGGTTATAATTGCCGATCGGGTCAACTGGTGATGACTTATGGTCTTCGGAAGTTGGGCCACCTGAAATGGCAGAAAATAATTTTCTTCAAAATTTATGTTCGGGTTTCAAAGGTTATCTTGAGCTGACTATGATGTAATGAAATGTAAAATAAAATAATTCTAAGTTTGGTCGGCCTTATTGGCTAAAATTCTGGAACCTTCCCAGGCGGTGGAAAATTGCCTATATAAGGAAGGCTGTATTATTGTCTTAGGCAGTTCAGAATAGTTCTGGGTAGTAGATCTGGGCAATAATTCGAGGCTTTGTCCTACAGAATATTGTAAGGGAATGCCCATGGGGCTTTGCATATTGTAATTCTGAAAGTTTGTAATTCCACATTTGTGGAGATAATAAGAAGCCAATTTTCTGTTCTTGCATATTGTTTCTCTATTTCTATTATGCGTTTGTGGTATTAAGGGGAGCACCCTTCATCAAGTGGTATCAGAGTAGGAGTTCTTGAGTGTGTAAATAGATCACCGACTGTGAGGCAGTTTGCACCAGGACCGTGGCTAGGGTTTCAGCGCGCATCGCAAAAATGCCTCCACGAAGGGAACGTGGCGGAAGAGCTGGTGTTGTAACACCTGAGGTTAGAGAGCTGCAGAGACAAGTGCGAGCATTGCAAGAAGAGATTCACAGATGAATGAATCTTAATGTCAGAGATGAAAGCGAAGATGAAGCCGAAGAAGAATATCAAGAAGGAGAAGTCAAAATTGTGAACCAGGAGGAAGAAAGACTTTTTCGAGCGATTTCCAAGATTGGGAAAAGACCTAAGATTGAGGTTCCTACATTTTTTTCAAATCTTAACCTAGAGGAATTGATCGACTGGATCAATGAATGTGAAGAATATTTTGAGTATGAAGATGTTGAGGATCCTGATAGGGTCAAATTTGCGAAGGCCAGAATGAAAGGTCATGCGAAGATATGGTGGCAAGAGATTCAGTTGGAGTGAAATAGAAGGGGAAAGGAGAAAATCACGAGATGGAATTGGATGGTGGATAAATTAAAGTGACAGTTCATTCTTGTTGATTACGAGCTTGACCTACTGAAGAAAATGCAAAGTTTGAAGCAAGCAGGAAGATCTGTTCAGGAGTATACAGAGGAGTTCTATCAACTTCTCATCAGAACAGGCCATGCAGAAGCTGATAAAGAGAAAGTTGCTCGATACCTTAATGGGTTAAGGCCAAGCATTCAGGAGGAGCTGAATCTGGTTCGAATGAATAGCATTGAAGAGGCATACTAGTTTGCCCTAAAAGTAGAGGAAAAGATGAAAAAGAAGTTTGAGAGCAGACAAAATAGAAGAGGTCGCGCTGGACGATCTGGTGGACGGTCATATGGTGGCTGAAATGAAGGTCTGAAAAAGAAGGATGAGGCCAGTAGCAGTCAGAATCAGCGCGAAAATAATTCCAATCGCTTCCAAGATCAGAATAATAGAGATCAGAGAGGAAGAGGAAGAGGACAAGGATCTGGAAGAGGTGGCTTCCGTGGAACATGTTTTCACTGTGGAGAAGAAGGTCATAGGGCATTTGAATATCCTTAGCGCCAAGGCAGAACAGACAGGAGAAATGAAGGCCAGGCCAGAGTTGCACATATAGATGAAGATGCCAGATCATCAAATTCTGAAGATGCTGATAGAGGAGAAACGTTGATTAACAGAAGAGTCCTGTTGAGTGGTGAGAATGAACCTAAGCAAAGGAGGAGCCTGTTTCGCACTAGATGCAAGTGTGAGGGTAAATGCTATGATGTGATTATCGATAGTGGAAGCACTGACAATTTGGTGTCAGAAGAGATGGTGACAAAGTTGAAGCTCAAGAGACAGAAACACCCACATCCATATCGGATTGCCTGGGTGCAGGATGACCACAAGGTCATGGTCAGTGAACAGTGCCTGGTAAAGTTCAAGATCGGCGGGTACCAAGATGAGGTACTATGTGATATCATCTATATGGATGCATGTCATATGTTGTTAGGTAGACCATGGCAGTTTGATAGATGTGCTATACATGATGGTCGTGCGAATACCTATTCCCTGACAAAGGATGGAGTGCGACATAAGCTAAAACCATTGAAGGAGACTGAAGAAAAGGTATGTGGTAATGCAAGGATAACTTTTGTTGATGGAAGAAATTTCCTAGATGGTATGAGGCATGAGCATGTATGTTTTGCTTTAATTCCAAAAGCTGGTAAAGAGGAAGTAGAAGATGTTCCTGTAGAAGTTGTAGATTTGTTGAATGAGTTTCAGGATATTGTATCCGATAACGTGCCTGATGGATTACCACCAGTCAGGAAGATCAGTCATCAGATGGACTTGATTCCAGGAGCGAGTTTGCCAAACAAGGCAGCACACAGAATGACACCTGCAGAAAGTGAGGAGTTGAATAGACAAGTACATGAACTGTTACAGAAAGGATTGATCCGTGAGAGTCTGAGTCCCTATGCTGTACCAGCGGTATTAGCACCAAAGAAGAATGGAGAGTGGAGGATGTGTGCAGATTCTAGGGCAATAAACAAGATCACAATCAAGTACAGGTTTTGATTGCCACGAATGGATGATATTATGGACTGTTTGAGTGGAGCTGTGTATTTCTCAAAGATAGATCTGAAGAGTGGATATCATCAGATTCGGATCAGAGAAGGAGATGAATGGAAGATTTCCTTCAAGACAAAGGAAGGACTGTATGAGTGGTTAGTCATGCCTTTTGGGCTAACCAATGCACCGAGCACTTTCATGCGGCTCATGAACGAGGTTCTGAAAGAATTTCTGTGTAAGTTTGTCATTGTTTACCTAGATGATATTTTGATCTTTAGTAAGACATTGGATGAGCATATGATGCATATTCGTATGGTATTTGAGAAGTTGAGAGAAGAGAAATTGTTGATTAATTTGAAGAAGTGCAGTTTTGTGAAGAAAGAGTTAGTGTATTTGGGATTTGTAGTTTCAGCAGAAGGTCTAAAAATGGACCCAGAGAAGGTACAGGCTATCCTTGAATGGCCTACTCCAAGGAGTGCTACCGAGGTAAGATATTTTCATGGTCTAGATAGCTTTTACAGAAAGTTTATCAAAAATTTTAGCAGTATTTGTGGACCCTTGACTGAAACAATGAGAGGGGATAGAAAAGAGTTTAAGTGGACTAATGGGGCAGAAAAGAGTTTTCAATTGTTGAAACAAAAAGTTACAGAACAACCAGTTTTAGCACTTCCAGATTTTAATAAGGTGTTTCAAGTAGATTGTGATGCTAGTGGTACTGCAATAGGAGCTGTTATGAGCCAAGAAGGTAAACCTGTTGCTTATTTTAGTGAGAAATTAAATGATGCCAAGAGAAAATATTCTATTTATGATCAGGAATTTTATGCTATAGTTCAGGCATTGAAAAAATGGAGGCACTATCTGCTTCCTAAGGAGTTTGTTTTGTATACTGATCATCAAGCTTTGCAATATTTGAATAGTCAAGGAAAATTGAATCAAAGGCATTTGAAATGGGTTGAGTTTTTGTAGAGTTATACATTTGTTTTGAAACACAGGAGTGGAAAGTCTAATAGGGTTGCAGATGCTCTTAGCAGAAGGAAACTATTGCTGATAGAAATGCAGATTCAAGTGATTGGGTTCAAGGAACTCAAGAATTTGTATCCAGAGGATCCTGATTTTAGTGAAGCTTGGAAAGCTTGTACAGAACCTGTTACTCTAGATAGGACAAAATGGTTGGATTTCATCATCTAGGATGATATGCTATTCAGAGGGAGTCAGTTGTGCATTCCACGAAGTTCTATAAGGGAGAATCTCATCAAGGAGAAGCATAGCGGAGGATTGGCTGGACATTTTGGTCGTGATAAAACCCTTGGTTTGGTTAGTGAGAATTATTATTGGCCACAGTTGCAGCAAGATGTGAAGAAGTTTGTACAAAGTTGCAAAGTATGTCAAATGGTGAAAGGAGTGAAGCAGAATACAGGGTTGTATCAGCCATTACCTATACCAGAGAAGCCTTGGGAGGATATCAGTATGGACTTTGTTCTTGGTTTACCGAGGACACAGCGGGGACACGATTCAATTTTTGTGGTAGTTGACAGATTTTCAAAGATGGCACATTTTATTCCCTGCAAGAAGACTAATGATGCTGTTCATGTAGCAGAATTGTTTTTCAGAGAAGTAGTGAGACTTCATGGTTTGCCAAAGACCATAGTTTCAGATCGGGACACTAAGTTTGTTGGATATTTCTGGCATACATTGTGGAAGAATTTGAAGATAGATTTGAAGTTTAGTTCATCACATCATCCACAGACTGATGGACAGACAGAGGTGGTGAATAGAAGTTTGGGAAATTTGCTGAGATGTTTGGTTGGAGATAAGCCAACAGGATGGGATTTGATTTTACCACAGGTGGAATTTGCATACAATAATTCTGTCAACAGAAGCACTGGTAAATCACCATTCCAGATTGTATATGGAAGTAGTCCAAGAAATGCATCTGAATTGAGGAAGATAGATAAAGGAGAAATAAGTAGTGCTGAAGCTGAAGATTTTGCAGAACACTTGAAGAACATCCATGAAGAGGTGAGGAAGCATATTACCAAGATGAATGCACAGTATAAGGCTAAGGTAGATGAGAAAAGGAGGTATAAAGAATTTCAAGTTGGTGACGAAGTCATGGTTCATTTGCGGAAGGAGCGGTTTCCAGTTGGTACATATAACAAGCTAAAAATGAAGAAGTTTGGACCATGTAGGATACTGAAGAAACATGATTCAAGAAATGCATATGAGGTAGAATTACCTACTGAGCTAAATATTTTGCTAGTGTTTAACATTTCAGATCTGACAGAGTATCATGAAGGAGGTGTTGAAGATGAGATCACAGCAGCATAGTGGAGTATTCCAGCAACTAGTTTAGACACTAAGGAGATCGAAGATATACTGGACAGTCGTGTTGGTAGAAGCACAAGGAACATGACATATGAAGAATATCTGGTCAAATGGAAAGGACAACCTATTGAAGATTCATCATGGCTGACAAAGGAGGAGGTTAGCCGTCTTGGTTTTCCTCTGCACACCTGAGTCGTGATAGGATCACTTCTCAAATTACCCTGGGTGTCTGATGCAGGAGCATCCTGGGTGTAAGAGCAATCTTGCATCACCTAAAAATATTTATGTTTTTGTATTCAATAAGGGCTATTTTGTGCAGAGCTGCTATTTATGGAAAGTTACTATTTTTGGTAATTTTTGTATGTGCTCAGAATGATTTGATTTCTTTCTTGGAGGTTGATTTTGGTCATATAAGTCTACCAGTAAAGTTTCATTGCCAAATCAAGTGTATATTGGAAGATATTGAAGATTTTCAGTATTGGCAGCAGGGTACAGAAACTTTGAACTCAGTTTTGAAGGCTTTAGAGGCCCCGGATGAGGTTGAAAATTTGGGTGACAGGCACTTGCAAAGGTCAAGCCTGTAGAGCGCTTCGTGGCGTTTCTGAAATGGGGTTATAATAGCCGATCGGGTCAACTGGTGATGACTTATGGTCTTCGGAAGTTGGGCCACCTGAAATGGCGGAAAATAATTTTCTTCAAAATTTCTGTTCAGGTTTCAAAGGTTATCTTGAGCTGACTATGATGTAATGAAATGTAAAATAAAATAATTCTAAGTTTGGTCGGCCTTATTGGCTAAAATTCTGGAACCTTCCCAGGCGGTGGAAAATTGCCTATATAAGGAAGCCTGTATTATTGTCTTAGGCAGTTCAGAATAGTTCTGGGTAGTAGATCTGGGCAATAATTTGAGGCTTTGTCCTACAGAATATTGTAAGGGAATGCCCATGGGGCTTTGCATATTGTAATTCTGAAAGTTTGTAATTCCACATTTGTGGAGATAATAAGAAGCCAATTTTCTGTTCTTGCATATTGTTTCTCTCTTTCTGTTATGCGTTTGTGGTATTAAGGGGAGCACCCTTCATCAAGATAGGTGTATAGAGAGATAGAGAGAGGTGGGAAATAGATAGAGATATGGGGATAGAGATAGGAAGGAAGAGGTAGAGAGGGATATGGAAAGTGATAGATAAGGAGAGAAATAGAGAGTTAGAAAAACAAATGGATAGAAAGAGACAAAGAGATGAGTGATCAGGAGAACAAGAAATAAAGAAATAAAGATTGAGAGAGAAATATGTTATGTAAAATCTAATAGATTCTGATTAATACAAATATTTTTATACTTCCCAAAGTATAGTGTGGTTTGTGTAGCTTCTCTCCCATTTCTTCAACATATGGTGGATTAGAGTTGCTATAATTGTGCAGGTCATGAGAATAGAAGAATATTTCAATCCAATGATAGTAAATTAATATTTTGAATGTCATTTTGGGATCAATTCACTTCACCAAAAAAATTCTAGATTTTATTCTTTCAGTGTTGACTATATAACTATTGGACTAACCACCAACATCCTCCTTCGGGATTCGTGAAATAGTTTCACAAACTCATGTGTCTTTTATAAGTCTAGGGGTTGTATTTAGGATTAATAAGTCAAAATTTTGGTGTAGCAACAACCTCTAGTTGTAACATGTGGTATTAGAGCTTGGTCACAGGTTTAAATTGATTCGACTAATTCTTTGGGGTAGATTATTGTTATAACCTTCAAATTTCCCCTTCAGGATGCAATAAATGGTTTAACAACATATTATGTCTTCTTTAAGTCTAGTGGTTGTATTGGACATTAACAAGTTGATCTTTTGGTGCAATGAAAACATATATTTGTAATAATAACTATCTATATTCATTGCTTGGACACATTATTAAAAGGATATAAAAGACAAGGATGCATCTTTAAAAAGGCGTTGTTTGGGATTCAACTCAAGGAGGAATAGTAGTTCATGGATTTAGATTCAATGAAATGCAATAAAAAAAAAAGAGGCAATATTTTTACAAATATTATAGCGATGTGTATAGTCATATACAACTAAATTTTGAAGTAATACACAACTTTGAAATCTATTGAGAAATTTCCCAAGTCTAGTTTGGTTTCTATTTGGACTATGAATGAAATGTGATGAAAGAGAGAAATGTGTGAGAAGTGTAGAAGATAATTAATCTATTTTTTTTCTTTATATTTTATTTACATTTTCTTTGAAGTTTTTTTCTCATTGAATCTATTTTTGGCACATCGTACTCCATGAGACATAGCACAAAGCTATGTGAAGGTAGTTAGCGAAGCAAAATAATTTAGAGTTTTGGAATTATTTTTTGAAACCAATTCTTTTGGGGTTTTTCTCCACATGTTTTGTATGCATGTAAATCTAGATCGCATATAATTGGGGGCTATTTTATTCATGACATTATTTATGCAATTTTGAATTAGTGTATGGAGATGTTTAAATAATCCTTTTTTGTAGCATCAATTTTTTTTTGGGGGGGGATGAAACATTATTTGCAAGTATTCCATTGAGCCCATTATGGATTTGACATTTTTTTTTTGCAATGGAAAGATTATCTGATCCAAAAACTTAGAGGAAAATTCTTTGGTTGCTACGAAAAAGTCAAACACTTCAACAAGAAAATAATTCAAATGCTATTACTATCTGAAAACTAGGCATGTGTTGATGAATTGCATTCAATGAGAAAAAGAAATTATTGATGGTAAGTTAAATAATATAACTTTTTATGCAATAACAAGTGAAACACACTTTTGTGGTTTTGTGGTTCATATAAATGACTCATCTAATGATGAAAAACCACCTTGTAGTACAATAATTAATGAAAGAGTTTTTCTTTAGAGTTCATATCAAAGAGATGACCAAAGGTTAGGGGAAATTGAGGCAAGAGAGAACATATCATTCTAAGATAACTTCTTTCTCAAGGATGACTCATTGCATGAGAAGCATCCTATTTGTGTCCCTAAATAAAATATGGGGATTGGAATCCTATTTTTCCCTTCAAGGAGCAAGGGGCTCAAGCTTCAATTGATAATTTATCAATTTTTTCACACTCGGAGGGGATATGAAATTTTGTAGGAAAGGTTGTCTCATGTGCAAATGTCTGGTTGGTGACTTATGCAATAGAGGAGGGATCATTTCCATAGTACTTGAGGAAGGATTAGACACACTCAGACGAGATGTATATTTTTGAAGAAAATGCATCTCGTGTGCAACAATCGAGAATGAATTAGACATACTTGAAGGAGATGTGGTATTTAAAAGGAAATGTGTCTCATTTCACATTAGGATTGGGACACTTTTATGTTCTATCA
Organism: Chamaecyparis obtusa; assembly: GCA_027943335.1. Classification (NCBI taxonomy): domain Eukaryota; kingdom Viridiplantae; phylum Streptophyta; class Pinopsida; order Cupressales; family Cupressaceae; genus Chamaecyparis; species Chamaecyparis obtusa. Next base: position 38,847 of record BSBK01003685.1, on the reverse strand, counting down.
TGTTGTGTATATAGTTCTAGGTACTACAGTTAGGAGAATCACTAATGCGGTTAGTTTTGTGTCTCTTGGATGATAAAGGAAGTCATGAGACCCATTGTTGTAGATAGTTTGGCATTTATTGAGTGAACGAGGAGGATTGGTGAAGGTGCTTCATCAAAGTATCTAGAAGAGATGGGCTCAAAACCATTGCAATATTCCACTCTTGTAATAAAAAATGTAATAATGGGGGGATGTTGGAGTTTTACAATAATTTCGGCTATTTTATAGTCTAGATTAATAAGTAATAAATTAGGCATGTTATAATAATGTGAAGTAACAATCCCATAGGTAGTTATTCACAGAAAAATAATGGCTTTATATAGCCAATGCATAATATGTAAAATCTATCGGATTAAAAATTAACAAAAATATTTATGTACTTCTCCAACTATGGTGTGATCTATGTAACCTCTCTACTATTTTTTCAACAATCTTCTCTCTAATAAAATATCGCCTATGATGCATCAAAACACACAACAACATGTGTAATTCTCTTTTATAGTTCATTCATGTGTCAAAGAGATGTTTGTATTTCCTATTTTAGGAGACCCAACTGTTAGGAATGAATGCAAAGTGTTTTGGCAGTCATTCTATAGTAGTTGTTGTTGCATTCATGACTTGGATTGTCATTGATGTCAACACAATGATATTCTGGATATTAGCAGGAAAGTAGGTACAGTTTTGTTTTGCACACATGTTTTATTGCAGATTGGCTTTTGCGCAGTTGATAGTATGTTATTTGGTGTATTATTAACCTATGGTTAATAGCGCAAAAAGAAATTCATTCATTTGTGAGATTTATGAGCATTTAGGTGAAAGCAGTGTTTAGACAGTGTTTCTGTGTAGCGATGTTCAGAAATCGGAGGATATCTCTTAGCTGGGATGGAATCTGATTTTGCATAGTTAAAGGGATGTTGGAGACTCATTAATGATGACATGGTTCACAGCACAAACTTTGAGGATATGTTTGGAGAAAGTTACATTAATTGGAAGCCGACAGTTTTATGTGAATTCTGTGTGTAGCGTGTAGAATTTATTATTTTGTAATTGATGACCGACTCATTTGTAATTATTTGAGTTTGGTATATAAGAAAGAATTTTTTCCTTATTCTAATGTGTACTATGAAGAGTGAGATGCGAATATATGCATGAAGTGAAGAAAAGAGATAATTCAGTGATGAAGGAAGACTTGTGAGTATAGAGATTTGGAATTGTGATCTTGTGTAGCAGAGAGTGCAGTTTTGGCACAATGTGAAGGAGGTAATATATTTCATATTATTCTATTGAATAATTCTAAGATCTTTTGGACAGTGGGTTCAGAGATCTTGCCTTGAAGCTATTTGGGCAGTGGGTCCTTTTGTCTTCCATAAACTCTTAACCGGGTTAGAATCTTTTAACAGGGATTCAAAATCTCCTAACAGGGATTTATATGTACTGAATGTATTTCATAAGACTCCTAACATTGAAAATGCAGAATTATTTTTTGAAACTAACAATGATTTTCTGAATGAAAGTCATACTGAAGAAAATAGAGAAGAAAGTAGAGAAGAATCTACAGTCGGAATAAGATCAGTAACTATGACACCTAATAGGTATACTTCAAGACATCACCCTATTGAGAAAGTTATTGGAAGTTTAGACAGAGGAGTTTTGACTTGAAATAAGGTACATTTATGTTTGATTTCTCAAATTAAACCTAAGACTACTAATGAAGCTTGTGAAGATGAACACTGGATCAATGCTATGAAAGAAGAACTAGAGCAGATTGAAGAAAACAAGACATGGGAATTGGTCCCTAGACCTGAAGACAAGAATGTGATTGGAACGAAGTGGGTATTCAGAAACAAGATGAATAAACAAGGAGAAGTGATAAGAAACAAAGCAAGATTGGTATGTAAAGGATATTCACAACAAGAAGGAATTGACTATGAAGAAACTTGTGCACCTGTGGCCAAACTTGAAGCAGTGAGAATGTTTCTAGCATATGCAACTTACAAGAAATTCAAAGTGTATCAGATGGATGTGAAGTCAGTATTTTTGAATGGTGAATTGGAAGAAGAAGTCTACATTGAGCAGCCTGAAGGTTTTCCTTTGACACAAGAAGGAGGTATGGTATGTAAGTTAAAGAAAGCTTTATATGGATTAAAACAAGCACCTAGAACCTGGTATGCAAGATTGGATAAGTATTTATTGAAATTGGGATTTATAAAAGGAACAACAGATAGTAACTTATACACAAAAGAAATTGAGAATGGTTTGTTGGTTATAGTTATATTTGTTGATGATATTATCTTTGGAGGAGAAGATGAAGCTAGTGACAAATTTGCAGATGAAATGAAGACTGAATTTGAGATGAGCATGATTGGAGAAATGAAATATTTTTTAGGATTACAAATAACACAAAGCAAGGAAGGTATATTTTTAAGTCAGACTAAGTATTTAAATGAATTATTGAAAAAATTTGGAATGGAAAATTCTAAACCTATTGGAACACCTATGGTAACCAGACATAAGTTATCTAGTAAAGATGAGACACCAGCAGTTGAGCAAAAAAAGTACAAATCTATGATTGGAGGATTGCAGTACTTGACACATACAAGACCTGATATAGCACATTCAGTGGGGATTGTAGCAAGATTTCAAGCAGAACCTAGAGAATCACATTATGCAGCAGTAAAGAGGATACTGAGATATCTAAAAGGAACAATGGATTATGGATTATGGTATGAGAATTCTAATGATTTTACTTTATGTGCCTATACTGATGCAGATTGGGGAGGCAACGTTGATGACAAGAAAAGCACTAGTGGTGGAGCCTTTTTTCTTGGAGGTAAATTGGTCTCTTGGCTAAGTAAGAAGTAGAATTGTACTTCACAAAGCACAACAGAAGCATAATATGTTGCAGCAACAAATAATTGTAATCAGATTATTTGGATGAAGCAGATGTTGAAGGATATTGGAATAAAGTTTGATGAGCCTGTTGTTATACATTGTGATAACACCAGTACAGTCACTATGTCAAAAAATCATGTTTTACATTCTAAGACTAAACATATTGAGATCAAGTATCATGTTGTAAGAGAGAAAGTTACAGAAAAAGATGTAAGATTGGAGTACATAAGTACAAAGGAGGAGATAGCAGATATATTTACAAAGCTTTTACCTAAGGATACATTTTTGTATCTGAGAGGTATGCTTGGGGTTATGCCCCAACCTATTTTTGAGAATTGATGCAGATGATTGCATCCGTCCAGTGGTATATGAGCCCTATCTTTCTTCTAGATTGGATGTTGGAACTTCCTCTATGGGGGAGTTTATGAGCTGAGTCATGAGGACTCTTGTTATTGTATTTTTCTGAAAAGTGTCTTTTGACATTAAGTTGTTGTTGACTTAGTGATGGAATTTCTATCATTGATGTCAATGGGGGAGAGATATACATGAAAAACATTGTGGATTGTATGAGAGAGCTGAATAGGAAAACAAAGCAAGATTTGATTTGATATTTTGCAGTGATGTTGGAGTATTGGATTTTTGGAACATTGGATGTTTTTCATCTACGTTTCCATCAATGCCAATGGGGGAGATTGTTAGGAGTGAATGAAAAGTGTTTTGGCATTCATTCTGTTGTAGTTGTTGTTGCATTCATGACTTGGATTGTCATTGATGTCAACACAGTGATATTCTAGATATTAGCAGGAAAGCAAGTACAGTTTTGTTTTGCACACATGTTTTATTGCAGATTGGATTTTGCGTAGTTGATGGTATGTTCTTTGGTGTGTTATTAACCTATGGTTAATAACGTAAAAAAAAATTCATTCATTTGTGAGAGTTATGAGCATTTTGGTGAAAGCAGTGTTTAGACAGTGTTTCTGTGTAGCGATGTTCAGAAATCAGAGGATATCTCTTAGCTGGGATGGAATCTGATTTTGCATAGTTAAAGGGATGCTGGAGACTCATTAATGATGATGTGGTTCACAGCACAAACTTTGAGGATATGTTCAGAGAAAGTTACAGTAACTAGAAGCCGACAGTTTTATATGAATTCTGTGTGTAGCGTGTAGAATTTATTATTTTGTAATTGAGCACTAACTCATTTGTAATTATTTGAGTTTGGTATATAAGAAGGAATTTTTTCCTTATTCTAATGTGTACTATGAAGAGTGAGATGTGAATATATGCATGAAGTGAAGAAAAGAGCTAATTCAGTGATGAAGGAAGACTTGTGAGTACAAAAATCTAGAATTGTGATCTTGTGTAGTAGAGAGTGCAGTTTTGGCACAGTGTGAAGGAGGTAATATATTTCATATTATTCTATTGAATAATTCTAAGATCTTTTGGACAGTGGGTTCAGAGATCTTGCCTTGAAGCGGTTTGGGTAGTGGGTCCTTCTATCTTCCATAAACTGTTAACCGGGTTAGAATCTTTTAACAGGGATTCAAAATCTCCTGACATGGATTTATATGTACTGAATGTATTTCATAAGACTTGTAACAGGGTCCATCCTCTAACAAGGAACTTTCATATTAGTGCATCATTTTGTGGGCATCATTCCCACCGGGGTTTACTCTTTTCAAGAGGTTCCCTAGTTAACATATCTTGTGTTATTGTGCAATTGTGTATGATTATCTTTCTATGGTTGATTAGTACATTGATTATATTGTTTAAAGCTGTTGAATGGATAAATTATCTGATAACTGATTCATCCCCCCCCCCTCTCATTTATCTTGGGGATCTTTACTTTCTAACACCAACTTCTAAAGGCCATGATTTTTGAACTAGATATCTAATTGATGAATCTTTTCAAGTGCTAGAAAGCTCATGACATGCTCTATCAAGCGATAACCACCTCTGCTATTTAAGGATGAAATTTGGCCATTTATGAACTCTAATGTCTTCGACATTGAATTTTGTTACTTTAAAGACATAAAATTTGATATATTAAAACCTAGACATGATCTTTGAATGAAATTTTTCTAACATGCTTATCCAGCCCATCCAATTTTTTGGTAAAAGTTTATCAAAAATTTATGTTCAAACATAAAATTACTATAAATAGTATCCTTATGTTAGTGTGTGATTGAGACACCATTTTTTTAACAAGGATCTTTAATTTTTTATGATGTGGTCAATCATCAAACTCTCTTTTAATCTTTTCTTAAGGTTTACATAAAAAGTTTCATCTTTATACTTTTATATGCACTCATTACATTCAATGTTCTCTATCCAATTCATTTACAACTTAATCTCAATATAATTAGATTCATCTTTGGATGAATTCTCTCTCAACATTTCACAACATCAAAATCATGACTTTTTATCTTCAAATGCAATAGGCACCTTGGTTGTAGGTAATTTTTTGGAGCTACACGATTAGCTGTCAACTCCAACAATCTTGACTTTCTCATGACATCCACCTAATAAGGAATAGATGAAATGTCTACAAATTTAATAAAAAGCTACAATGGTCCATAGTTCAAAAGAACAATATACACAAACTTGAATAATGGATAAACATATTTTCTTTTTGAGTTGTTATACTTCTCCAAGGCATTAATTAAACTTTCATATTGGATTGCTTTTGTTATGTGAGTTATGAAATTAGGATATGGTGTGTTATAATAAAGAAAGTTAAATTTCTTAATGATTTTCTTTCATATAGCTTAATTTATGAATATAATTAATGTGCAAACTTTCCCTTTGTCTATAAATTTAATGTTAGAATTGAATAACTTTATGCTTATAATATCATGTCTATTATAAGATCATATTTACTATATGAATTAGTGTGAAACTATTGCCCTAGCTGTACGTAGATGTTCTTGTTTAGATCCTTTGTTGTTGTTAGTTAGATCCTTTCTTATTTTGATTTCTATTTGAGTAACCTGACTTTGAATCAGGATTTGGATCTCTCAAAAATCCAAAGAGAACTTAGAACTTAGAACTTAGAACTTCAAATCCATCTAGTCTAAGAATATTCAAAACATAGAAGGATGGAAAATAAAGGCACACATGGTGGAACACTTGTAAAATTATAAGTTTTGTGAGAAAGAGCTTTTATGTTTTTTATTAAAATTTTGGTTTGGTTTGGTTTCAAATTGTTGAAAAGTTGTAGGAAGAGTCTCTATGTATTGTATAGCAATTGTCATGTTTCTTATAAGCTACAAAGTAATAATTTTATAAGTTTGAGTTCATATATATGAATGTATGTCTTTTTTATTTTAGACTAAATTTTCTTAATGTTTGATGTCATTTTAATTTAAATAAATTATCATTTAACCATTTTGCATGATTCCAATCTATTTGAAGCTAAATTGTCATATTCTTGTTTCATATTTTGTGCAAAAATAAAGCAATAATATTGTATATTTGTAAAGATATTTTAAATCATATTAGCTTAGCATTGTATTCTAATAAATATTTTTTAATATATTTCATGTATTCCTTAAAAGATATAGGTAATTATATATAAAATTAAAAGTGTATGTGATAACAAAAGAATGTGATTCTTCCAATCTAGATCTTTTATGGTAACAGTATAATAATAATAATAATAATAATAATAATAATAATAATAATAATAATAATAATAATAATAATAATAATAATAATAATAATAATAATAATAATAATAATAATAATAATAATAATAATAATAATAATTGTTGTTGTTGTTGTTGTTGTTGTTATAGAAGCTCAAATAAATAAGGAAATATTATGATGACCTCATCATTAGGATTATATTAGTTATAGCTCTAAATTCAAGAGTATAGTGTCTCATGTCCATATTATAATGACAAAAAAATTAATGATAGCTAAAAAGGAAAGGATGATAGAATGATGTCTTTTTACTTGTCCAAGATGTTACTAATAAGTGATCTAATAATTCTTATTGATATTCAATTGTAATAGTAATACGTGATGTTCAATCTAGAATGATAATTTATATGCTCCAAGAAATTACATACATTGTCTAAGAATTGTTACCTAGAATTGATTCTAAGAGTACTATGTAATGCCCAATATACAATGGTAATATGTATACTCATAAGTTATTATGACAATGCAAGATAATGCACTTTGGAAAATAAGGTACAACAATATAATATCATATAGACACTCTAAGAATTAGATAATATAGTATTTCAATAATGTGAGATCAAGAGCATCATAGATATGCAGCTTAAAATATGATTATATATGACAATAATAGATCTAAAACAAGTATATTGAAGATGAAAATCAAATGATACATTTTCACAATGATTACACATATCTTTTGATATAGTGTAGACTAAATCTTCAATTTTTTTTGTATATAATAGACTTAAAAAATAATGTTGTACTTCCAAGGGTGACTATATTTTGATTAGTTATTGTCATAGATTTTTTATATAATTGTAGAAATTCAACATGATATCAATAATTCAATAAATCTTCATTGTCATATGTATAAAATATTTTTTTGAAAATATTTCGTATAACCTTCATTTACCATTTGTATAGTGTCCTTTCTATTGTAAGAAACATGAGCATGGTTGATCCACTAATCAATTATATATCTTTTCACATATTGAAAATTTATATCTTCCTAGAAACCCTAATCATATTCATTCTATTATTTTCAATACTTTTATCTAATATCTTTTTCTCCCAAAACATACTTCTAAATTGTTCTCCAAAATACATTTAATAAATAGAAAATTCATGAATTTATTTTGTCTATATGAATCCCTATGATCATCAATGCTACATGCAACATTTACATCATTAGTTAAAAAAAACACTTAAGAAGCAACATTTTCATTCTGCTTCCGATACATTTCAATACTTGTTAAAAAAATTCAATAATTGTTTGTTTTGAGTATTCACTTATGTTTATTTTAATTATCAACCGCTAACTAATTCAAACTAGGGATCTCCTTTTTTCTTCTAAACAACATTGAGCTCTGCCAATAAGAAATTTTTGTGTTTAATTTTTAATAGATTTTGGCAGCTGTTTAACTGTCCCACTCTGTCCACCGAAGGAAAGAATGAATAAGAGGAGCCTTGTTCACTGCATGACCTGACAAATCTCAGCTCCAAAATTCATGAGCAAAGCGGCTTTCTTCTTTATTATTATCCACGTCAAGACATTAGGTTTGCGATTTCTGAAAAACCCATCGAACATCTAGATGGACTCAGCTTAGGGATTTCCCAAGAAGCCCATGAACATCCTTTGTTGACTAAGAAAGATCAGTAGCTGATCTTTTCACTGCGTCATATTTAATTCATGACAGCCCAATAATTGATAGATTCAGAGTCGATTTGAGGGATTCACATGGGCTGCACAAAAGGTGCCAAATTTGTCTCAAATCTTTTATGACTGTTACTAAAAATATGGTACTCTGGTTCAACAGTGTACGATAGACCTTACAATTGTATATACTCCCTGGCTCTATTGTATTTATTTGATACGCGTCAGCTTTCCTGCACAATAGTTTAAGTAACATTTAAAAACGTCACATCAATAGTTTAGAAAACTCTCCACTCTGAAAAAAGGTTCAACCCAGCTAATGCAGACAAACAGCAAAAGCAGAAAGTAAAATTAGTTGAATAGTTCATAGTAACTTTAATTGATTTGATATTTATAGTGTATAATCCACTGTATCATATGGAATGCTGTCTCAAATGAATTTTCGTGTGAACAGTCACCTATTTATGTTTTTAGTTTATAACATAGAAAATAATTCAAATAGAAATCATTGTTAATTTCTCCAAAGATTTGGATTCTTATTGTTTAGAAGAATTGTAATTTTTGGGTTTTCTAACAATATTCCCACTATAAGATTATGTGGAAGCCAATGTAAATTTAAGAAATACGTAGGAGTTCATCCTTTGTCAACTTCAAGCATTTCTTACAATTTTATACAATTTTATAAATCTGATATTATCATAATTTTTTAAATATCATAATTTTTCCACTAGAAAAAGTGTTTCTCACAATCTTATAAATATAATTTTTACCATTTTTTTAATTTATAGTAGTTGCATGTTCTAAAATATTGAAATTTGAGATTGAGACATTTTGAATATGATTAGCAAATGTCAATATGTTTGAATTTAGTATACAAGGATATTTACTGTTTGTAAATGTTCTACACATACTATTATTGACCATTATAGAACAGTGTAAAGGTAAGTCTTTGTCACAGCCTTGTAGCTATATGTGAGGGGCCCAGTTTTGACTTGCGGAGTGGCAAGGATGTTACATATGAAACTCATGAAACAAGGCCAAAATAGAAGTAGATTCCATATCACAACAACACAACGTTAACAAGTGGGTAAATTTGATGCTAGCGTACTTGCAAGATTCAAACGTGTGTCGAAAATCATTGGCCTCACGTCCTCGTCAGCTTAAACTATATTTAACTGAATTGAGTCGCAATCTTGTGATGGGCTAAAAAAAAATAACTCAACATGGGTTTATCGCAGCACTGAAACACTTTTTGAAGGGAAATATAAATGGCTCGTAGTGGTGCAAGAAGGTGACAAGTGCCCAGGGTAACTTCAGATGGAAATGCTGAGGTCCCATAGCAAGATGGCAATATACATAGTTGAATGGGGTTTACTCAATGAGGTGCTTATATTGTAGACCATGCTGAATGCTATGTAATCAAATTGGCCAAGCCCATGATTAGTTTCCATGTGTTTCCATGTAAGAAATGAGTTCCCAGTTGTACAGGTGAAGGCCTTTTGACTGTGTTTTAAAAAAAGCAGTATGAAAGAAGGATGGATTTTATGTTAGAACTGACATTTGAATGAATGTTACAATATTTCTGAATTGTAATGCAAGTAATAAAATCATTATACTCTACAGCCTTTTTCTTTTACGTAGTGTTGTGATGTTGTTGCAACCGAAGAAGCCAACTTTAAAATATTTCACAGCTTTAATCCCTAGTATAGAAGCTACTCGAATTGGAAAGTGGTTGTTGTCATCTGAGAAATATGATTTATAGTTGTTTTTAGAGGAAGGATAATTGCATTCTCTAGGGATTTTTTCTTCCATCTTGAAGGTTTATGTGTTAAAAATGCATGTAATGAAGATTGTTGTGATTGTTGTGAGTAATTTTTTAGTTCTTAAGGGAGAGGTTGAACAAAGCCCTACTACAAGTACACAAAGATCATGTCAATGTGCAAGCTAATGTTTTTCTTTCTAGTCGTAAGGATTTTTAAAATGCCAAAGATAATGATGGAACCTTAATTTTTACAAATTAAGACTTCCATTTGATTACTTTCTCTCATTTTCATTCTTAAAATTAGCATTAATAATTAGTTAGATTATTCATGTGTTAAGATTTCTGCATATGTTTTACATACCCATAAGTTATGATAAATGGATTTCAGATTTTATATAAATTACAATTTTCATGCATTAATTTTGAAAGCATTTAAGTAACAAAGATTGATCATATGTTTTCGTTATATAAAGGTTAATACTAAAAAAAAAAAAGATAGACAATAATGTCACAGGCAATTGTTCTCAGCGTGATATAATGAAGTAATAGTTTTTTATTTTTGTAGATTATTACGTAGCAACCATTGTATTGTAGAGCCAAGAAAGATGCAATTCTGAAATGTCCCTGTCCAGAACAGTCAACAGTGATAATCAATATCAGAAGGGATAGTAGACTGCCAGTTTCAAACGATAATCAGAGCTCTATGAAATGAATTCTTTTTGAGATTCTGTGTGATGATTATCGCAAGTGGCAGTGTATTTTCAAAAGTGCAGAGCACAGTTGGAAGCGTGTTGTAGATGTTCAAAAATAATGATTTAAGGTGCAATATAACAGTGCTATACAAAAGAATATCTGGTCTCTCAGAATTATCAAAGTATTAATCAAATACTCATGCCGTAGAGTAAGACAATATGGTGATGGTCATGAGATTGTGAAGCATCATTATAATGACAACAATAATATCCAAACTGTTTCTTCTTTATCTGATAATAGGGATGAAGACATTCAGATAAGTCTTCTTTCGGTTTTTTCTTATTAGAGATTTCAAAGACATATTGATAATCAGATGGAGATTGAAATGAATGGCTAATGTAAGATATTTCACCAGAAACTTTGAATGTGTGTCCTGATTCCCTGCAAAGGTCATTATATTGTACAGTTATGAAAGACATATGTCCAATTTTATTGTTGAGATCGGACAGCTGGCAGTCTCAAATGCAGTACCAGTCATTATTGTTATCCACAGGCAAAACTATGGTCTTAATCGCATCATAAAAATAGTAGCGAACCAAGTATTATTTCTGGTAATTAGACTCAACAGGACGGATTGAATGTATGATCAAGAATGATGAAACGAATACATTGCACAGAGAAAAATGACAATCTTGTTTAGCGTAAGTTTGGAGGGTTATAGTAAGAACAGGCTGGATAATATGGACGCCAAAGTCATGAAAGATGCGATAAGAATCTAAAGATTCTTGAAACATTTATTGGAAGTCTTTCATCAGAAGCTCGGTGCCAGGAATATGTGCCAAAAGTCTGAAGATTTGTTTTAGTTAACAACATTTGATAATGCTTTGTGTGTTACAGGTGCTCCAAACACGGGATGAAGGACGAGCACAGAGATGGTGTCAAACCAGGCATGTTTTTTCAGTATAATCAAATGACAGTGTTTGGCATCTTGAAGATCATTATGCTGCAGCTAGTATATCATGTAGCCAAGGAAAATATAAATGTGGAATATAGATCTGGAATACTCCTGTTATATATGATAATAATGCCAAGAGAAGACTAAATGTAGATACAAGACTCTTATACTTCAAGGAAATGATTCTCACTAGCATAAGGCCAGTCATGATATGAGGCAGATTCCAGTATATGCAAACTCATACATATCGAAGGATGAAGAGACCAAGAACAAGTCTTTAGCAATCACACTATCATGTCTGGAGATATGTGCAGGGGATGAAATCATTTGGAAGGTGGACTAGGAAAGGAGGGGTCTTAATTCTCCCAATCATACATGTACTCATATGTTAAACTATGCATTGAAGGCTGTACTCGGTGATTACATTGATTAAAATGGATCCTTGGTAGCTCCAAACAAGTTGTGTTTTGATTTCTCATATGGCAAACCTGTTAATGCTGATGATTTGAAGAAAATCGAGGCAATTGAAACTGCAGTATCTTTTGATTCACGCTTAAATGATGCCGCAAAGTTGGAGGGAAATCAAAGTGATATATTTCTGAATAATACTTCGATATATTTCCTGTACATATGCAAGGTTGTATGTACTCATTTGCATATTCAGATGACCATGGAGAGCAATCGTAATGCAATTCAGAGAGCAGAGACTTGAATATAACCAGCCGTAGATTTGATTATGTTAGATATCTAATAATATTTGTATTCCTTTTGCAGGTCTGGAGGTGTGCGTAGAAGCATTAAAACTTATTAGATGCACAAAGAGCTGACGTTGAGGGATGCGAGAGCACAGACAGTCGTATATGCTCAGAGAACGAGAAACTCAGAATTTAAAAAGTCAAATTGAACAGAAATGATTATAACGTGAGCACTCGGAAAGCATAGCGATAACATTTATAAGGTGGAAATAGAGGAGTAGCAAAGGCTCCAAATATTGTGAGTCTATATCATAGTGTAGATGGCAAAACAGACACGGGGTCTCCACCTGTACAGGTTATACTATATTTTTACAAGACCAGTAATCATATCGCATGGTTGGGCAGCTGCATGGAAGAGACGCACCTGTTCACAAGGATTAATCCGCCACATGACAATCTACAGTTGGGCTAGTCAAGTTATATTTAAAAGCAAGCAAATATTAATTATTGTTGTGAAGCGGCATAGAGGTGCACAGGTTCAGGGGATTGTGTTTGTTGATTATTCCATTCACAACGGGACCCGCAGCTGTTGATTGATTATTTTTCAGAATTAAAATCAAATAAGCAAACGGTTTTCTACAAACATATGAATTTACTTTATCAAGCGATGTGTCTCTTAAAAGACAACCGCATCAACCTTTTCAAAATATATATAGAGCCCAAAAAATGAAGAAAGGGGCCGGCAAGATATGACATATGATATTTTTATTTTTAGCCAAGAGATAAATTTTGAACAAAGCTTGTAAATTCGTTTGAGAGGCAACATATATTCCCTGAGCGTTGATACAGATTGATCGGGTTGATCATCTCAGGAGTCTCCCCGATTTAATTTTGTTTTCAAGAGTAATCTATAAGAAAATTTTAATTTATTGGTGCAGACTAGAGCTTTTTAATTTATTTATTTTTAATTGTGTCCTTTATTAATATTTTAATAATTTCTATAAATATTTTATTTTTCAGATAATTGGATTAGATTAATATTGTATTTTAAAATTAATAAACGTAAATATTGTGACATATTTAATTGTTCTTTCATTTACGTCTGGTTTGTCTCCGTACAGGAGTTAAAGCGCATCCTAGATTATTTTAAAATTGCATTAATATATTAATCTGTCGCATTTGAATTACTATTTTATTTATAGTTTAAATTTATTAAAATTTTATAAAGTTGTACGTTCAATTTTGAATATAGACTCTGTTTGCCCAATTAAGTTAGACACTGGTCTTTATTTGTTGCTTTAACATAGTTATTTATATGCTGGCACTTGTTTATTCTTGCTATTAATAAATATATTATATTCATTTATAATTACAAATTTATTTTAAAATTATTCATATAATCACATAATTATTTATTTTTGCTATACAAAATTTGAAACGTTATAGATTGGCATTGTTAAGTGATATATTATCGTTGTGTAAAGTTGAAAGTTTCCTGTCAATTTTCAATAAGGGATCCTTTCATTATGTTAAATAGTTATATTATTCTACTATAAATATCCTGGGTTTGAGTGTGTCGATTCAGGAACAGGTGCACCCGCCTTGGCCTTGCAATGCCAGAAGTGTAGGGAACCGGGATAATATCACTTGGTTTCGTGAAGTTGGCCACAACCAGTTGGATATCCTATCATTGAGTTGGTGAGATTAATAGGATTTCAATCTATCAGTTTTGGGAACCAACAGATTGGCGACTCTGCTGGGGAGAGTTGCTCACAATAGATATTGTGAAGTTACCTAGAATTTCTAATTTTGTAGACCAAAATCTGAAAGTAGTTCTATCAGTTTGTTTGGAAGCGACTCTATTGGAAGTGAGAACCCAGAAGATCAACAAATCAATACATTCCTTGAAAGAGGTGGCGACTCTATTTAATACAATTTTCATTTGGTAGCTCTACTGGGGGAGTAGACTCAGAAGGAGATGGTGGATACATTTTCCAAATGTATCAATCATTTGAAAGAAAACCTTTTATTCCAGATTGCATCAGGCCATTGGATTTTAGTAAGCTTGATTATGAACCTAGTAAGTTACCCCAAAACTTTCACAACTTGTGCCAAAGTTTCATGGAGAATGGGATGATTCCGCACTTCAACATTTGGATGTGTTTTATACATTCATAGAAGACTATGAGGTTGATGCAGAAGATTAGGTGATGAAGTTGTTTGTTAGAACATTGAAGGACAATGCGAGACAAGCTTATGAAGCACTACCTACACAATGTATCTCATCTTGGAAAGAGTTCGAAAAATGGTTCCTATATGAATTTCATGATGCGAGCGAGGAAGATGACATGTGTTATGAATGGTGTGAAGACCAAAGCTGCAACATGGAAGAGGATCTTAACATGTCTCCACTTGATGCCTTTTTTAATTTGGAAAGATATGAAGGCGAGAGATCGACACATTTGTTCATAAGGATGGTGAATATTTTTCGATAAGTGCCTTCAGATATTATGCCTTTAGAAAAAGAAATAATGAGAAATGTCAAAAACTTGGGAATTTCGTTAGGTGACCCTAATCTAAAGCTTCTTTTTCAGATATTAGAAGAAGATGATGAAGACAAAGAAGAGGAAGCTTATGATCAAATTGAACAAGGCCTTGTGCTTGATGGAAATCTTAGTAATGAGGAAGAAGATTTTCTCAGTGTAAATAAAATTTCAGCCTTATTGGACATGGAATATAAGATGTATGTTGAAAAGAATGGCCCAAATTTTTTCTCAAAACGGGATAGTGGATCAACACATATTCAGAAAGTGTTTGATAAATCCCTAGAAGGTATAATATTTGATGAACCTATGATTGATCTTGAGAGTTTGTCATATTTATTCCCTATAAGGCATGAAGAATTACTTTCCAGAAATAAAGCACCTTGTGAAGTTAATCCATATTGCTTTTGTGAGGAGGAAAGCAATGAACCAGAAAGAGCATACATTTCTCAGGAGGTTGACATATTTGTTGAAGATGTGCATTGTGATCTATGTATAGAGAGAGATTTATGGGAACACAATTTCAAAGAGTTTCCAAATCCCATATACAATGGACTAGCAGAAGAGAATGAAGAATATAGCCCTTATACACTTCTAGATCTGGAAGAGAATGTGAACATTCATGAAGAGGAAGAAAATACATCCGAGACAACATATGAATATGAGGAGGTTTCAGATGAAAGTTCTCATAAAGATATTCCTGAGGTTGCTGCTTCCTTGAATTCATTGTTTGAAGCAAATCTTTCATATCAGCACCATGATGAACATAACATACCTAATGATGATTTTGAAGTTGACACAATTCATGATATGCACTTAGAAGAGAAGGTTTATCTAGATGCTTGTGTGATTGATCAAAACCATAGGGATCTTTCGTTCAATGAAGAGCGCATAGCACATGAGGATTTATCAAAAGCTAAACAAAAGTCAAATGTTGAGGATTGTATTCATAAAGCAGAGACAGTAGGTACTGCTCATAAGAGTGATGCAGATGACACAGGTATGAAGTATGAACAGCATACCGAGGTAAGTATCCCTAAGAACTCTATGATAATATTTGTTAAGGATATGCTTGTTGAAATATTTTTTAGTTTTCATCATAAATCCTTTGAGGATTTTTCTTCCATGTGCATTGATCAAATGATTCAACCAAGAGATCAAATGCTAGGATTAAGAGACAATGAAGTTTATTCCTTTTTAAAAGATCTTGTTGATAAAGCAAGGGTAAAATTTAATTCTAGACAAGTAATGAAGGAAAAATACATGTTGTGCAATGGTTGTTTTCTAACATTTGTTAGTGGATCAGATTTTATTAAGGAATGATGTGGTACCATATATAGGAGATTCAAGGTGTTGCATGACCAAGATAAAGTATTTGATAGAGGAAAGACATGGTGTTCATTTTGGGGGGCTAGGCCACCCTATCTACACCTTGCATCATGTGAAGCATGGATGCTCGGTCTGCTCCCCAAAGATAACTAGGGTACTCATCATGCTCGCAAGGAACATGTGTCTCCAGCAAGAGCCATTGATGGAACCTTCATTTTTACAAATTAAGGCTTCCATTTGATTACTTTCTCTCATTTTCTTTCTTAAAATTAGCATTAATAATTAGTTAGATTATTCACGTGTTAAGATTTCTGCATATGTTTTACATACCCATAAGTTATGATAAATGAATTTCAGATTTTATATAAATTACAATTTTCCTGCATTAATTTTGAAAGCATTTAAGTAACAAAGATTGATCATATGTTTTCATTATATAAAGGTTAATACTAAAAAAAAAAAAGATAGACAATAATGTCACAGGCAATTGTTCTCAGCGTGATATAATGAAGTAATAGTTTTTTATTTTTGTAGATTATTACGTAGCAACCATTGTATTGTAGAGACAAGAAAGATGCAATTCTGGAATGTCCCTGTCTAGAACAGTCAACAGTGATAATCAATATCAGAAGAGATAGTAGATTGCCAGTTTCAAAGGATAATCAGAGCTCTATGAAAGGAATTCTTTTTGAGATTCTATGTGATGATTATCACAAGTGGTAGTGTATTTTCAAAAGTGCAGAGCACAGTTGGAAGCATGTTGTAGATGTTCAAAAAAATGATTTAAGGTGCAATATAACAACGCTATACAAAAGAATATCTGGTCTCAGAATTATCAAAGTATTAATGAGATACTCATGCCGTAGAGTAAGACAATATGGTGATGGTCATGAGATTTTGAAGCATCATTATAATGACAACAATAATATCCAAACTATTTCTTCTTTATCTGATAATAGGGATGAAGACATTCAGATAAGTATTCTTTCAGTTTTTTCTTATTAGAGATTTCAAAGACATATTGATAATTAGATGGAGATTGAAATGAATGGCTAATGTAAGATATTTCACCAGAAACTTTGAATGTGTGTCCTGATTCCCTGCAAAGGTCATTATATTGTACAATTATGAAAGACATATGTCCAATTTTATTGTTGAGATCGGAGAGCTGGCAGTCTCAAATGCAGTACCAATCATTATTGTTATCCACAGGCAATACTATGGTCCTAATCGCATCATAAAAATAGTAGCGAACCAAGTATTGTTTCTGGTAATTAGACTCAACAAGATGGCTTGAATGTATGATCAAGAATGATGAAATGAATACATTGCACAGAGAAAAATGACAATCTTGTTTACCGTAAGCTTGGAGGGTTATAGTAGGAACAGGCTGGATAATATGGACGCCGAAGTCCAGGAAGATGTGATAAGAATCTAAAGATTCTTGAAACATTTATTGGAAGTCTTTCATCAAAAGTTCGGTGCCAGGAATATGTGCCAAAATTTTGAAGATCTATTTTGGTTAACAACATTTGATAATGCTTTGTGTGTTACAGGTGCTCCAAACATGGGACGAAGGATGAGGACAGAGATGGTGTCAAACCAGGCATGTTTTTTCAGTATAATCAAATGACAGTGTTTGGCATCTTGAAGATCATTATGCTGCAGCAAGTATATCATGTAGCCAAAGAAATTATAAATGTGGAATATAGATCTGGAATACTCCTATTATATATGCTAATAATTCCAAGAGAAGACTAAATGCAGATACAAGACTCTTATGCTTCAAGGAAATGATTCTCACTAGCATAAGACCAGTCATGATATGAGGCAGATTCCAGTATATGCAAACTCATACATATCAAAGGATGAAGAGACCAAGAACAAGTCTTTAACAATCACACTATCATGTCTAGAGATATGTGCAGGGGATGAAATCATTTGGAAGGTGGACTAGGAAAGGAGGGGTCTTAATTCTTCCAATCATACATGTACTCATATGTTAAACTATGCATTGAAGGTTGTACTCGGTGATTACATTGATTAAAATGGATCCTTGGTAGCTCCAAACAAGTTGTGTTTTGATTTCTCATATGGAAAACCTGTTAATGATGATGAGTTGAAGAAAATCGAGGCAATTGAAACTGCAGTATCTTTTGATTCACGCTTAAATGATGCCGCAAAGTTGGAGGGAAATCAAAGTGATATATTTTTGAATAATACTTCGATATATTTCCTGTACATATGCAATGTTGTATGTACTCATTTGCATATTCAGATGACCATGGAGAGCAATCGTAATGCAATTCAGAGAGCAAAGACTTGAACATAACCAGCCGTAGATTTGATTATGTTAGATATCTAATAATATTTGTATTCCTTTTGCAGGTCTGGAGGTGTGCGTAGAAGCATGAAAACTTATTAGATACAAAAAGAGATGACGTTGAGGGATGTGAGAGCACAGACAGTCATATATGCTCAGAGAATGAGAAACTCAGAATTTAAAAAGTCAAATTGAACATAAATGATTATAATGTGAGCACTCGGAAAGCATAGCGATAACACTTATAAGGTGGAAATAGGGGAGTAGCAAAGGCTCCAAATATTGTGAGTCTATATCATATTGTAGATGGAAAAATAGACATGGGGTCTCCACCTGGATGGGTTATACTATATTTTTACAAGACTAGTAATCATATCGCATGGTTGGGTAGCTGCATGCAAGAGACGCACCTGTTCACAAGGATTAATCCACCACATGACAATCTACAGTTGGGCTAGTCGAGTTATATTTAAAAGAAAGAAAATATTAATTATTGTTGTGAAGCGGCATAGAGGTGCACTGGTTCAGGAGATTGCGTTTGGTGATTATTCCATTCACAACAGGACCCGCAGCTATTGATTGATTATTTTTTAGAATTAAAATCAAATAAGCAAACGGTTTTCTACAAACATATGAATTTACTTTATGAAGCGATGTGTCTCTTAAAAGACAACCGCATCAACCTTTTCAAAATATATATAGAGCCCAAAAAATGAAGAAAGGGGTTGGCAAGATATGACATATGATATTTTTATTGTTATAATTTCACAATCTACACAATTATGTAGGTGGTTTCTGATATATGTTCTTGATATTTTTTTAAAATTGCAAATCATGATTTTTACAATTTAAGAGGCATTGTTTGGGCTCATATGGATACATATTTAGGTGCCATTTTTTTGAAAGTGCATAATTTTGTGTCTACTTTAAAGATTGGGTATCAGTTTGGATAAATTTTGAGTGGACATATTACTTTGATTATTTGGTCTATTTTGGCCTATTTTGGCACTTGTAATTGATCAGATCTTTGAGAGATCTTGTGTCTTATTTTGTTAAGTCTACTATAGCTTCATATTTTATGTTCTAATCATTAAAATTATATGTCCACTTTGGTCCATTTTGGCAAGTGGCAAGTGTACACACACTATATATAAAGTGTCAAAATCATCTATTTTAGGGGGGTTCTTTGATTGGGTGAATTTGGATGGGTGTCTTGTGTAGCTATGTCTCTTTCTCTCTAGTTCTCTTTCATTTTTCCATTATGGGGTCTTATGGATTTCCGCCATTAACTCCACATAACTATTCTACATGGAAAGAAAATTTATGGAGAAGGCTAATGGTGAAAGGTTAAAATCATTATGTGGATGGAATAATTAAATAACCTGTTGGTCCTAATGTGGATGTTCATGAATTAAATGTTTGGATAACTAAAGATTGTAAGGCTTTATGAATTATAAGAACATGTGTTACTCAAGATCTCATGCTTCACTTTTCCTCCTTGGGAAATGCCAAGGAATCTTGGGATAAACTTGAAGATTTATATGGAAAAGTGGATGAGGAAAAGGGATTAACAATTTGAGAAAATCTTCTCAAATTAGATGCTAAAAATTTCATAGAATTCAAGATTTGATCAACAAAGATAATGACTTGGGAGAAAAACTTAAGGATTGTGGTATCACCATAAAGGATTCACAATTGATTCATCATATGATGGACAATCTTCCTTCAGAATATGCAGCCTTTGATTCAAGTTACAATACTCAAAGTTTGGGCACTACTCCTTCATTTGAGTCATTTGGAGAAATGCTGATGTTGGAACAATCCAAATTAATAAGTATGGGGATTCTCAAGTCTTAAAATTTGAAGCCATTGGTGGCTAATCATGGAAATCAAGGAGAAAAATGTTCATACAAGAATAAGAATAAGTGGAAATACAATACACAAGAAGAGAAAGAGAAATCCAACTCCTCACCCCAAGGAAATAATAAGGAGAAATCAAACAAGGATTTTCTCACATGTTCGTATTGGAAGAAGAATGACCATGAAGAATATCATTTCTACAAGAAGGAAATAGATGAACACAAGCATATTTTAAAGTTAGAATCAAATAAGTTTGCTTCAAGAATGACTACTTCATGCTCTTCTTGAAATTTAGATTTTGATAAGGGTAAAAGCACAATCAGGTGTCACCTTTTAGGCTAACTTATTAGCACAGCTGAATTTTAGTATTTCTAACTAAAAATTAATTTTGGTCAAACATATAGTTTAGCTAGATTCATTCTAGCTAAGTTAGATAAGTTATTTAACTTTTCCAATTGGAAATATCTATTAAATACATGTTTTATACCACTTCAGGTCCAATTATCATAAAAATAAAATTATTTTAGAAAAGTGACGTTTCAATAACTCCTAATATTTTTAATGATATTTTTTTGAAAATAAAAAAATACCCTTTTGTAGAGATTAGAGTCAAGAATATCCTCATATAGATTTTATAGTGTTTTAATTAGACATAGTTTATTGTAATTAAAAAATATTACAAGTAGGTATTTTAACAGTCAAGGAGATGTTGATTCGGAGAAAGAGAAAAATAGTAGATCATATTAAATAAATTTTAAAAACATACGGTGCACTAGAGGAGAGAGTCCTCTTAGCGAATATATATATATTTTTTTGATTAGGATAGATTTGTTATGAAAAACATGTTGCGAGATGAAAACTGTCGATTTCAGTGAGTTTGAATTTGAATTTTTATAAAAGAGAAAATATAGGTCACAAACCAATTTTTATTTCTTCATGGACTAGCTATATATGTCATCTATGACATATTTTGAGATTAGGGGAAAAAATGTTTATTTACATATAATTTTTTGGTGGGAACTAGACCCCTAATTTTTAGCATTTTTCAGCAACTGAAAAACCATCTTTAAAAATTAAAAAAATATGTCAATTTTTATTCAAAAAAATTATTAAAAATATTATTCATAAACTTTATACATTTTATCACATTTAATTAGTTTACGTCATCTTCAAATTCCAAACATAAATGTCATTTTTATACTATTGAAGTTTAATGACTTTGATTTTGTTAGCCTCTTCCTTTGTAAAAGGGTGACAACTTATTATTCTTTTACCCTATAAAGAAATAGATCACAAAAAAGGATAAGGGAAAAGTTCAAGCCTTAGTTTCTACTTTAATTTATGATTCTTGGAGATGGCTTCTAGATTCAGGGGCTTGTCATCATATGGCATCTTCACAGTCTTGTTGGAAAAATGGCTAGCACTCCCCTTGAGATTCGTGATATGGCTTAACCGCCTCTTGTGTAGATTCTATAAGTCTAGTGGTTGTATCAGGAATTAATAGGTTGATCTTTTGGTGTAACAACAACCACTACTTTTAACAAGTGGTATTAAAGCTTGTTCAGAGGTTTGAATCCCCTCAAGTAGCACTGAGGGGGAGATTGTTGGCAAAATGGCCAACACTCCTCTCAAGATTTGTGACATGGATTAACCGCCTCATGTGAATTCTATAAGTCTAGTGATTGTATTGGGCAATAATAGGTCAATCTTTTGGTGCAACGAAAACTACTACATGTAACAAGTCTATGTATTCATCATGTGAGCCTTGTCATGCACCACTTATTTTGATGGGAAATCATACTTAGATGAATATTATTGGGAAAGGAACAATTAATAAGGGGGAGGGAACCTTGAAATATGTGTTATGTATACCTCACCCAACTCATAATCACCTTTCCATTTATCAACTCACTAATGGCAGAAAAACTAGGATTATGGAATTCACTCCTAAATTAGTTTTTATTAGAGACTTGGTGATGCAAGAGCATCTTGGGTCTTTGAGCAATCTTGCATCAACCAAAAAACATTTCATGTTTTCTGTACATGTATGTTGTTTGCATTATAACCATTGCAGTTGTTGGTTTAATGTTATGCAAAGCCAACATGATGTTGAGGACCTATTATGGAACCTTCTCCTATGAGTGCATAAGGATTGGATGGATTGTGTTGAAGTTAGAGTTGTTTTACCTTGCTATTGGAGCCATATTTTCCTACTTTCTATGTGTTGATTATGCATCGTGTATTTGTTGATCCTTAATGAATCAGCCTTTATGATCTTAGGATCTTAAAGTGGACCTAAAATACTATTGTCACCTAATACCACAAATCGTAATTCATCAGGAGTTGGGAGTTATCACCATTTTTCTCAAGTATCAATTTTCAACCAATTTCACGTGAAATGTGGAGTTTTTCATCTTGTGTGGTTTCGTATGATGAAATGGGATCTTTCTAAGTTAGGATTATGTTCATGGGTGATGTGTGGACCTAAATGTAACTTAGCATCAAGTTTTGTTCATTCTTTCTTTAGTTTTGGTTTATTGTTCCTAGTTGGACCTATAATGTAATTAAATGCCTGACAGACTGACTTATAGCTTAACTGTCTATATAAGAAGCTTAGGTTGTTTAGTTAGTATAGATGGTGATAGTATAAGAGTAGTATAAGTAGAAAAGAAGATAATATGAGAATTGAGACTCAGAATTCAAAATTCTCTTTGTATAAGGTTGAAACCTAGAAGGCCTCATAGCCGGGCATGTTGATTGATTTATGCTAATCACACCAGTTTGGTTTCTAGTTACCTTGCCTCATATACATTGTATTTTAATTTTTCATGTGAACTATATATTTCTTTTGTGTGCATCTCTGAGCAGGGCTTGTTTGTTGGTTCAAGTTGAGTCAAATCTTATTGAATCTTCCTGCCCCTATGACGTAGGACAAGTAAGGAGGATCCAATTAAGGATAGTCCTCACAAGCAGCCAAACACCACAATGTGGAATAACACAACAAGAAAATTGTTTTCAACTAAATTTTCATTAACATGCCCGACTATAAGACCTTCTGGGTTATGGCCAATTACAATCAAGAAATAGTTCTGGAAGATCAAGAAAGATCAAACTCCAACTAGCGCATTTCTGAAACAAATTAGCAACTAATCAAAACCTTAAGGTAGATCTGAACTTGAGCTTGCAAGCCTCCAAGAAGTCTCCTTGTCTCTAAGATAACAACCACTAGCTCTACTATTACAAACTATCAAATAATTATCTAATCTTCAAGATCTCACAGGATCCAGATCTAATCACCCTCCAATCTCATTCCACACTACCCCTAAACAACTACCAAAACCACTCCTTAAATACTAATCTTCAACCACAAGTCAGTTGGAAGAAATAATTAACTCCTAAGCTAAGTCAGCTCCTATTAAAAAAGAAATATTAAATGCAAACAACAGTCACCTCTCAAATATCCTTACAAACATTTAATTCCCCATGTTGGCCTCTAAATCTACATAGGAGAATACACAAAAGTTACCAATAATAAATGCACTGATTCGGCCAACCAAATCATTAAGAACTCTAGTCAGTAAACTAGAACTACCGAGCACCAGAGAAACAACTGAGCATCAGTGAAACAACTGACCAAGCTAGGCATCACCGAGAAACAAAGGCATCACTGAGCACAAGTTCTACCAAGTGCCAAAATCTTCACTGAGTTCCTTCAGCATTTGAGCTCCCTTGAATAACTAAGACCATTGGTTAAAGATGCAATCGAGTACCACATATCCTAAACAACACACCTCCATGTAGATTCACCAAGTACCCTAGAATGCTCCTGCATCAAACACCTCAGGTTTGAAAAGATTTTCTCATAGGCTGGAAGAACATCTTCCAAGATTCAGCACATAAACCCTGAACTGGTTCTTCACATACAAATCCTCCAACTTTTCAGCTTGCATACTCTTCCACTTCAGTTTCCTCTATCTCTTCAATTGTTTCCTTAATAACACATGGGCTTGTTCTTGATATTGGTCATCATTCCTCTTAGGATCCACTAACTTAGCTCGGCTACCAATACTCATACTCCTCCTACCGAGTGTTGTATCTAGCAAAGGCATGAGGTAAATCTTCTTGTCATCCTTTTCTATAGTAAACACATTCTTAACATAGTCATACATAGCTCTGCAATCATATTTCCTATTTCTACCAAACAATATATCACAACTATTCATCTCTATAATATCACACAAAACTAGATCCTTATACTGGTCAATTTGAAACTCAACAAAGCACTGCTCCCTTACTTTCAGAGCCTGATCATTTTGTAACCAGCCAATCCTATAAGGATGAGGATGCTTCATTCTATTCAAACCAAGTTTTTGAACCATGTCCTCAGCAACAAGGTTATCAATAATACCATAGTCAACAATTACATGACAAAGTTTACCTCTAGACTTGCACCGAGTTCTGAACAAGTTACTCCTTTGACAAGGTTCCTCTGTACCGATCAATGTTCTCTAAACTAGCAAGTTCTCAGTTTCAGGTTCATTCTAAATGTTCTCATTTACCACATTAGTCCATCGGTCACCAAGCTTCTTCTGTGTACACTCAAAAGAATGGTGTCCTTCTTCCCCACAATTATAACAAGTACCCTTAAAGATAACCCTACCTATCTTCTTCTTCAATTCCACAAGTTTCAATTCATCTTCAGTAATCGGTTTATCTTTCACTGAGTGATCAATATTTTCCTTCCCTCTGAGATTACTATGTTGTCTCCTTTTCAACTTATCTTTATCCTTCAGAGCATACTAATAAGCATGTTCAAGAAAATCAATCTTCACCATACCAAGTGTTAGAAAGTAAAGTCCACCACGATAACTAAGAGGAGGGCAGGGTAAATCAATTATCAGATAATTATAACTTTTATCAAATTCAATAGCATTAAACCATGTAAGCAATATAATTACCAACCATAGAAAGATATTCATACACAATAACACAATGACACAAGATATGTTGACTAGGGAACCTCTTGATCAAAGAGTAAACCCCGGTGGGAATGATGCCCACAAAAGATGCACTAATATGAATATTCCTTGTGAAAGGATGGAATTTTTTAGGAGTCTTATAAAATACATTCAGTACATATGAATACCTGTTAGGAGATTTTGAATCCTTGTGTTTTCTGTCTTGCAGAGTTATGGAAGATAGAAGGACCCACTACCCAAACAGCTTCAAGGTAAGATCACCGAACACACTGTCCAAATAATCTTTGTATTACTCAATAGAATAATATGTTACCTCTTCTCTGACTGTGCCAAACCACACTCACTATTACACTAGATCTCAATTTTAGATCTTTGTACTTCACATGTCTTCCTTCACAATTCACTTTCACATTTAGCTCTTTTCTTCACTTCGAATTCATACACTACTATCCTCTTCTACATTACAACAAGAAAATGCATTCCTTCCTTTAAACCACACTCAAATAATTAGAAATGAGTCAGAATGCAATTACAAAATACAAGTTTCCACACGCTACATCAGAATTACACAAAAGTGTCAGCTTCCAAATATAAAAAATCTTCACTCATGCAACCTATAAGTTTGTGCTATCATCCACATCACTATCAATGTGTCTTCAACTTCTCTTTAACTGCACAAAACTAGATTCCATCCCAATTAGGAGATATCATCTGATTTCCACAAACTGCTACTTAGGAACACTACCTGAATACTGCTTCCACCAAAATGCTCATAACTTCCATGAATAAATGAATTATTGTTTGTGCTCTTAACCATAGACATATAACATATCAAAGAGTATATCCTCAACATTTCATAGCTCCAACTACAATAACCCATGTGCGCTAATTCAAAATATATCTGCTTCTCTGCAAGTGTCTAGAAGATCACTATGTTAACATCAATGACAATCATAGTCATGAATGTAACAACAACTGCTATATAATGACTACCAAGCATTCATTCCTAACAATCTCCCCCATTGGCATTGATGGAAACATAGATGAAAAAGCATTCAATGTTCCAAAAATCTAATACTGCAACATTGCTGCTTCAAGTCCTCTTCATCAATCAAATCTTGCCTTGTTTTCCTATTCAGATAGTACAAATAGATTTTTTCATGTACACTTCTCCCCCATTGACATCAATGATAGAAATTTCATCACTATGTCAACAACAACTCCAATGTCAAAAGACACTATTAAAAAAATACATTCACTAAAGACCTCATGACTTAGCTTAGATACACATACTCCCCCATAGAGGAAGTACCAACATCCAGTCTAGAAGAAGGATAAGGCTCATCTACCACTGGATGGATGCAACCAACTACATCACTTCTCAAAAGCTTACTAGGGCATAACCCCAAGCATACCTCTTAGATAGTCAAATGTATCCTTAGGAAAAGGCTTTGTAAATATATCTACTATCTTCTCCTTTTTACTTATGTACTCAAGTCTGACTTCCTTCTTAGCAACTTTCTCTCTTACAACATGATACTTGATCTCTATATGCTTTTTCCTAGAGTTTAATACAAGATTATTAGACATACTAATTGTGCTGGTGTTGTCACAATGTATGACAATAGGTTCAAAAAACTTTATTCCAATATCCTTCAACATTTGCTTCATCCAAATTATTTGGTTACAATTGTTTGGTGCTGCTAGATATTCTGCTTCTATTGTGCTCTATGAGATACAATTCTTCTTCTTGCTTAACCAAGAAACCAATCTTCCTCCAAGGAAAAATGCTCCACCGCTTGTGCTTTTCTTATCATCAACACTACCTCCCCAATCAACATCTATATATGCACATAGGGTAAAATCATCAAATTTTTCATACCATAATCCATAGTCCATTGTGCCTCTTAAATATCTCAGTATCCTCTTTACTATTACATAATGTGATTCTCTAGGTTCAGCTTGAAATCTTGCTACAATTCTAATTGAATGTTCTATATTAGGTCTTGTATGTGTCAAATACTGCAATCCTCCAATCATGGATTTGTAATTCTTCTATTCTACTACAAGAGTCTCATTTGTGCTAGATAACTTATGTCCAGTTACCATAGGTGTTCCAACTAGTTTACAATTCTCTATTCCAAATCTTTTCAACAAGTCATTTAGGTACTTTGTCTGACTTACAAAGATACCATCATTGTTCTGTGTTATCTATAATCCCAAAAAGTATTTCATTTCACCAATCATACTCATGTCAAATTCAGTCTTCATTTCATCAGCAAATTTGTCACTAGCCTCATCTTCTCCTCCAAAAATAATGTCATCAACAAAAATAACTTTAACCAACAAACCATTTTCAATTTCTTTTATATGTAGATTACTATCAGATGTTCCTTTTGTAAATCCCAACTTTAACAAATATTTGTCCAATCTTGCATACCAAGTTCTAGGTGCTCATTTTAGTCCTTATAAAGCTTTCTTCAGTTTACGTACCATGTCTCCTTCTTGAGTCAAACGAAAACCTTCAGGCTGCTCAATGAAGACTTCTTCTTCCAATTCTCCATTCAGAAATAATGACTTCAAATCCATCTGATATACTTTAAATTTCTTGTAAGATGCATAAGCCAAAAACATTCTTACTGCTTCAATTCTTGCAATAGGTGCAAAGGTTTCTTCATAATCAATTCCTTCTTGCTATGAGTATCCCTTCCATACCAATCTTTCTTTGTTTCTTACTACTTCTCCTTGTTCATTCATCTTGTTTTTGAATACCCATTTAGTTCCAATAATATCCTTGTCTTTAGGTCTAGGGACCAATTCCCATGTCTTGTTCTTTTTAATCTGATCTAGTTCTTCTTTCATAGCATTAGTCCAACTTTCATCTTCACAAGCTTCACTAGTAGTTTTAGGTTCAATTTGAGAAATCAAACATAAGTTTTGTTGTACCTTATTCCAAGTTAGAACTCCTTTGATGCTTCCAATAATTTGTCCCATAGGATGATTCTTTAACAAAGTCTTGCTAGGTGTCACTGTCTCAGGTCTCACTTTAGGTGCAGGCTCTTCAATGACTTCATTGTGGCTTTCATTCAATAAATTAGTGTCAGTTTCATAAAATAATTTAGTAGATCCAGTGCTAGGTTTAGGATGAGTTTCTTCATCTGATTCATAATCAAGCATTCTTTCCTAAATTTTGAACTTTTCATCAACTTTAACATTTGCGCTTTCAACAATAGTCATAGTTCTTTTATTGTAACATCTATAAGCTTTCCTTTACAAAGAATATCCAAAAAATATACCTTCCTCACTTCTAGGATCAAACTTTCCAATATCATCATCTCTTTATATAACATTTGCTTCCAAAAATTCTAAAATACGTAACTTAGGGTGCATGTCCAAACCATAATTCATAAGGTGTCATGTCTGTGTCTGCTCTAATTTGTACTCTTCTCATTGTATACACTATTGTGTTCACTACTTCTCTCTAGAATATATTCACCAAATCATTCTCAAATAACATAGCTCTTGCTACTTTAGTCACTAATCTGTTCCTTCTTTTTGTAATACCATTTTGTTTAGGTGTTCTAGGGGCTAAGAACTATCTCTTAATGCCATTTTATTCACAAAAGGTGTTAAACTCTCTAGAAGTAAATTCTCCACCTCTATCAGATCTCAAACATTTAATCTTCATTCTCAAATTTATTCTTAATAATCTTAAACTTATCAAATGCTTCATATTTTTCTTTAAGAAATGCAATCCACATCATTCTTGTAAAATCATCAACACGAATCATAAAATACCTTTCTTCATAGAATCCTCTATTCCTGGTAGGACCGCTCAAATCTGTATGAACAATTTCCATCTTTTCTATAGATGTAAACTTCTTACTAGGAAAAGAACTTCTTTTTTGTTTAGCCATCACACATTCTTTGCAAATCATGTTAGTAGGGTTCATAATTTTAGGCAAATCTCTTATTGCAAGTGTAGTACTTACTTTCACAATGTTGTCAATGTTTATATGACAAAACCTTCTATGCCATAACCAAATGTCATCAATTTTAGTAATCAAACATTGCATCTCAGTAGGATTCAAATGAAATACATTACCTCTAGTTCTAGGTTCAATTCCACTTAGATTTCCATCTTTATCCTTTATCACACAAGTTTTCTTAGTAAACCAAACTTGATATCCCTTATCAACTAACTATCCAACACTCAAAAGATTATGTTTCAATCCATCCTCAAAATAAACATCATCAGTATTAGTCTTTCCATCAAGACTAATAGATCGTATACCTTTAATCAAACAAGGTGCATTGTTTCCAACTCTAACAACTCCTCCATCATATCCATTTAAATTTATGAAATTTTTCATGTCTCCAGTCATATGATGTGAACAACCACTATCTATAATCCAATCAACTTTCTTTTGAACTTGAGAAACTAAGGCTTTTTCTTCCTTGACATCAGTTTCAAAATTTTCTTCTTTAATTGCTACAAATCCTATGTCATCATTATTCTCATTATCACTTTCACTTAAGGTTCTCTATACTAGCTTCAAGATCTTCATCATTAGCATAATAACATTCCTTAGATCTCCTAGGTTTGAAATTGTTTATGTACTTTTTAACTCTCTTAGGACATTTAGATGCAAAATGACCATATTCTTGACAAATCCAACATTTAAAAATTTTCTTACCATCTCGTTCTTTCTTCACAAGAAAGGAAATACCTTCTTCAATCTTGTTGTCTTCTTCATTTCTAGATCTGCTCTTGCCAGCATAATCTCCGATCACACTGATGCTTCTTGACAAATTAGGGTGAACACTAAGAGCACTGAATGTTGTCTCCATTCTAGGTAAGTCTCCTGATAATGTCAGGTTCATCTTTGCTGCTTCCAATCTTCCAAGAAGGTCTCTCTTGTAAAGTTTGGAGTACAAGGTATAACTTGTTCAATCATCTGTGTTGTTTTCTTAAATACAAGAGTCAATGTCCTTAGAATTTTCTATTTCAATTTATTCTCTGTCTTTGTTCCTCCACAAGATTTTATACCTGTAACAACTTTTGACATTCTACCAATATAGCTTCTAACAGATTCATCTTCCAACATTCTTATATCTTCAAATGCACATATCCAATTATGTAATCTAAGTCTTTTTGCATGTTAATCACCTTCAAAATTAGAGTGTAAAGCTTTCTAAATTTCATGAGATTTTTTCAAACATTTTACCTGACTGTACTCATTGTAATACCCCTCTAACCCTAATATAAGTTTTATGTTTTTGAAAGAATTAAGATCCTTCGATGTTTTCTTACAGCTTAAGTTGTACATGATACTTGTTTGATCTATTCCTATAGTTGTTTATAATAATTTCATAAGCTAGTACTCAATGATTCTAATATTAGACATACTATCTAAAGGTATCATTTTTGTATGTATTTATCTCCATGTATGTATTGAGTACCTACAAGACCTTTATGAACATAGTTAGGATGTTATATGATATGTACTTGATAGATATATATAAGTGGTTATTTATATTTTCTTCTATTAAGGTTACCTTGGATGAATCTTGTATCTCACTTGATGATTTGATTATGTTAATTTATTATTAGTATTGATAAGAGACTAACACAATGCTTGAGATTCTAACCTTCATTATGATGATGCTACATGCTTTGAGTGTATATATATACATGATGTGTTTTCATGATTCATGATGAAGTCGTAGTTACTCACATAGTTGAGGTCCACACGATGTATCGATCTTGGTCATCTGTCTGCAATGTTTTCTTTTATATGTATATCCGTGCATATGTATTTCTTCTTTGTGATGCAGGCTTGTAGGTACCGGGCATCGACTTCACCTGGCTTCACAGGTCTGAGCATGCCCTCAAATCCTCGATGGTTGTTGTTATGGAGATAGTACTAAGGCCCCTACATGAGTCTTCCTTTGTCATTATTCCAGTTTGGGAATATTAGGGTTCCTTCTTTGTCAGTCAACCTTTGGGTCAAAAACTCAGATCCAACGCACCCGGTTGGGCAAGGTTGTAGTTAGTGCCTTGTGACCACTTGAATTCATTTGGTTGTATTATTTGTTTACTCATTTTATTTATTTCTCCTTCTTGGTATGATTCTTAGTTAATCTTTCTATGTTGTGTTTCAGGAGTTTGGCTTGACTTTCCTTGTTGACTTTGGTTGACCTTGTTTGATCTTATGGTTTTCTCGATATGTTTCATAGATGATTTGTATGGCCTCTTTGGATGATTAGATTTATTTTGAGGCATGTGATTTTATTCTACCTCAGTGTTATATCCTATAGCAATTATAAATAGGCAATAATATTGTGATATATTACTTCATAATCTTATAGATTATAGTGTTTGGTATTTGGCATGTATATATATATATATATATATATATATATATATATATATATATATATATATATATATATATATATATATATATATATATATGGAAAAATATATATATGGGTGCACACATATATGTATTTATATATATATATAATTTATATGTGATTATATGTTAATTATTGTAGATATTGTTGATGGTGTATATTTTGGGATTAATGTAAAGTATAATATTATTAATAATTAAATATTAAATAATGCAAGGTATATTATTCTCAATTGTTAATTATTAATAATGAGGATAGGTTATATATATAGATATTGATGTAATTAATGATGGCATATGAATATATGTTAGGATAATATTACATATGTGTATGAATGAATACAAATAATCTTTTATTGTATATTTGAGTAATATAGTTGTAT
The DNA here is from genome assembly GCA_027943335.1 of Chamaecyparis obtusa. NCBI lineage: Eukaryota > Viridiplantae > Streptophyta > Pinopsida > Cupressales > Cupressaceae > Chamaecyparis > Chamaecyparis obtusa. Next base: position 6,634 of record BSBK01003685.1, on the reverse strand, counting down.
GATATTAAGTTATTTTATAATATCCTTTAGTTAAGAGTTAGTTGGGAGTTGGTTATTTTTCCTCTCAACCTTTGGGAATCTATTTATATGCACTACTTTCTCATTTGAAGAGAGGGGATTTTGGGGCTGAAGCATTGAGGAGAGGATGGCCTTAATTTTCATGGTTATTTTGGAGAGAAAACTTGGAGATGTGAGGGAGATTTTGTAAGCATATGTCTTTAAGAATTTTTGGTTATCTTTGCTTTTGGGAGAGAGACATTTTTTGTGAAAATTTCAATAGTTGAGAGAGGGATTCTTTGCTGTGGAATTATTTATTTCTTTCATGGAGATTTCTGAAAGTGGATAGGGTTTGAAGGATGCATCTCAAGTTTGGATTTGTCTTCTCTTTTGTTTCCTTCCTTCTTCGATTCAACCTTCGTAGGACATGAGGTATGGATTGAATATGTTAGTTACTTTATGTCTCTGATAGATTATGGATCTATTTATATATTATAATTATTTATTATATCTGTACTTTTAATTTATATGGTTATTTTAAAGTTTTGAGTTTTTGTTTGTAAGAATTGGCATGTGTTTTCCTAGGGTTTTTAGCAACCCATTTTTGGAGATCTATTATTATAATAATTTAAATTGAATCTCGGGTTTTAATAAATTGATTTTCTGGAAGTAAAATTCACAGATCTCAAATGGGTATCTCTGTAATTTTATTTTTAGGGTCGAATTAATGCCTTATTTTTGACATTTTGGCAGACTATGACTGTCCATTCTTGATTCCAAATTTTCTGTCAAATGTATTCGTATGCTACAGGATGATATGATTATATTAAAGTCTAAATTTGATATAAAATATTCTCCTAAGTCTTATCTTTCATTTCCAATTGGTTTGGATAATTTTTATTATGTTTTGTGAAAATTACAACCGTTTTAGTGAAGGCAGGTCTGAACCCTAACCAAAATTTTCTGTTTTAAACCAGAAGTCATAACTTTCTTTCCCACCATTGGATCTTCCTAAAAATCAAATTGAGAATCCATAATTATGTTATATAAATCTCCACTGAAGAGATTGCCTTTATTATTTGTTTTGTGGAAGATATGGATGACTGTTCTATGATGACTGTTCTTTGCATTTAATCCTTACTTGAAATAATTCAGTTTAAGAACATCATTAAGTTTTAAGGTTTCGTATGGTCACCAGAGGCTATTACAATGTTTTTTTGGTTAATTGGATCTATGCATACTCTGAATATATTTATAATATCACTTGGATGTCTTCTTATATGTTTGGAACATTCTGTATGCCATATTGGGTTTAGGGTTGTCAAGTGGACTAGGGACAACATATGTTTTCCTAAACTCAATCAAATGTTGTTATGGAATTGATATGAATTATTGATGATGAATCTATTATGTTCTTATGATTTTTATATGTATGTTAGGGAACCTAAGTACACTAGGTGAGTGGCTCATAGTGAGGGGCCGGGGCCCTAAGTGGCTAGTACCAGGATAACCTACTATGAGTTATTTAATCAAGTGATAACCTAAATAAATGAATTGGGAATGGGAAATTACACACTAATCAAGATTAATTGTGCCTCGCCCATGCCTTTAGTGCTAGTAAAGACTAAGGATGGGAGTGGGAAAAGGTACCTATGCGTAGGTACGACTGGATGACCTTGTTTGTACGAGAGGCATTCGGTTCCGCATGTGCCTACTTGGGGGCCGGGGCCAAGAGTGGCTAGTACCAGGACAACCCAAGGGGTGAGGGCTATGCGATGACACTCACCTAGCTTGTAGCTTAGAGTCTCTACTAAATTTGATCATGCCTCTGGTAGTCCTTGTGGTCTTCTTGTCTTTTCTTTTGTGTTGTGACTTTTGGGAAATTTTATCACCACCTTAGGAATTTCCTAGTTGTTACCTCTTGTATGGGCCTTTGGTTCTATCTCCTAGCTCGGGGGAGTGGGCCTATTGGTTCCACATGGTTGGGTGGTTAATATTTATATCAAGGTATTGATCGTGATTCTTTGGATGATCCTAGCACATATTCCTTTCCAGATCTGCAGTTGAAGATTTCTTATTGGATATTTTAATATATTGAGATGTACTTATGTATTTGTATTCATGTAATTTTTAATCTCCCAAAAGGAGTCTTGTAGTATTGATGCAATCTCAATTCAAAGCAATGCATAAGGGAATGGGTAGTTCTAGGTAAAAGAAAGGGAAAAGAATGTGGAATATTGGACATGTTACTAGCATTAAAAGAAAGTGTTTATGTTATTTATCCTATCCTCTTATGTTGTCCAAGTGTAAAGGAAATAATCTTAAATATAATTATATATAATGATGTATCACAACAATAATGTATTCTCTCTTGATGAAAGAATTCAAAGAGATTATTGAGAAATGATAGATTAGTGATTGGAATTATTAACAATGAATGGTTATGAAACAATGCAATAAAATAGTAACTTGATTATAATGTTAATACTTGGTTCATGTTAATGAAGTACCTAGGATAATGCCTACCTTAATTAATATTAATCTCTTACATAAATTATTAGAGAAAAGTGATATAAAGGATAGTAGATGTAGATGAAATCAATATGAATTTATGGAATGAGTTGGTCAAAGGAATAATGATGTTGGATGATTCACTTATGTTTAATAAAAGAAATAAGTTAGGGACATTTAAGTTGATGCATTAAAATGAACGTAGATCTTTTAAGCTCATGATTCCATGAATATCTTATGCATGTAAATGGTTTATATGATGTTGCTTTAGTAGCGACGTTAGGGAACCCGTGAGGACTTAAGTTGTATAAATATTACATTCAAGTAGTAGAAAATTATTTCATCTTTTAGAAATATGAAGTGTAATGATGAATATTATTCTAGTTAAAATTGAAGAAAGAAATTTACTACTTGCATTTTATAGAGGTTTATGTCTTGTCCTCTTGGGTTTCCTAGCGGGGCGTTACACTCATTCTCTGAAAGGGATGTCAAAAGTGCTTCTCTTTCAATTATGTTACACATGAATAAATCTCTCTCATTAGTAGTACATGTTTCAATATTTTACTCTTCAATGATAGTCTTATCATTCTTTGTAATCAACCAATAACCTAGTCCTAAACATAGTAAGCGTGTCTTCATCTTTTCTTTCCAGCTATAAAAATTTACTCCATCAAACTTAAGGATTTCTTTCCTAAAATTCTCCATGGATCTCCTTAACTTGTTAAACTTCTTTTTCAAGGACCTGTCGCTCTAATACCAATTTTTAGAAAGTAAAGGCCACCCAGATAACTGAGAGGGGAGGGGGGAGGTGAATCAGTTATCAGATAATTATAACTTTTATCAACTTCAACAAAATTAAACCATGTAAGAAATATAATTACCAACTATAGAAAGATATTCATACACAATAACACAATGACAAAAGATATGTTGAACAGGGAACCTCATAATCAAAGAGTAAACTCCGGTCAGAATGATGCCCACAAAAGATGTAATAATATCAATATTCCTTGTGAAAGGATGGACTCTGTTAGGAGTCTTATGAAATACATTCAGTACATATGAATCCCTGTTAGGAGATTTTGAATTCATGTTAAAAGATTCTAACCCTGTTAAGAGTTATGGAAGACAGAAGGACCCACTGCCCAAACAACTTCAGGGTAAGATCACTGAACACACTATCCAAATAATCTTTGTATTAATCAACATAATAATATGTTACCTCTTCTCTGACCATGCCAAACCACACTCACTGTTACACCAGATCTCAATTTCAGATCTCTCTACTTCGCATGTCTTCCTTCACAATTTGCTTTCATATTTAGCTCTTTTCTTCACTTCATATTCATACACTAATATCCTCTTCTACATTACAACAAGGAAACACATTCCTTCCTTTATACCACACTCAAATAATTACAAATGAGTTGGCATACAATTACAAAATAAAAGTTTCCACACTCTACATCAGAATTACACAAAACTGTCAGCTTCCAAATACAATAAATAGTCACTCATGCAACCTCAAAGTTTGTGCTATCATCCACTTCACTATCAATGTGTCTTCAAATTTTCTTTAACTATGCAAAACTAGATTCCATCCTGATTAGGAGATATCATCCGATTTCTACAAACCACTACTCAAGAACACTGCCTGAATACTACATCCACCAAAATGGTCATAACTTCCATGAATAAATGAATTACTATCTGTGCTCTTAACCATAGACATATACCATATCAAAGAGTATATCCTCAACATCAAATAGCTCCAACTACAATAACCCACATGTGCTAATTCAAACTCTATCTGCTTCTCTGCAAGTCTCCAGAAGATCATTGTGTTGACATCAACGAAAATCATAGTCATGAATGCAACAAAAACTGCTACAGAATGACTACCAAGCATTCATTCCCAATACCAAGGTCATCCTAAATATTAATTCTCAAACCATTCACATATTGAGCTACTTTTTCTTTACCAAGTTGTCTGTGTCCAGAGCAAGTAGTCAACTTATAGAACTCCTCAGTATAGTCTTCGATAGTCAATTTTTTTTGCTTCAGATTCTGCAACTTCTTAAACAACTTAAGTTCATAGTCAACATGTATGAACTTAGCTATCAATTTAGTCACCATCAACATCCACCGATTGATCTTTATTTCACCTTCATCTTCTCTATCTCTTTGTAATTCTTTCCACCAAAGAGCAACATGTCCTTTCAACTTAGTCTATCCCAATCTTACTCAAATAGGATCTTCAATTTCTTCAAGCTCAAAGAAATCTTATAATGCCCACCCTAGCATCTTCCTATGTTAGACTGAAAGGACTATTGATTTGACACTTTGGATTTTATGATGGACTAGATCATTATTTAGTTATTATTTTATGAGATATTTGAGCATATATATTTGGTTACTACAGTTCATTTGGAAATATTAAATGAGTTGGCATTTAATGATGAATGGTTAGAAATGAACTATCAATGAAATGTTTTACAATGATTTATGTTATGATGTTTATATTATGATCTAACCCTACTAACCCCATTATTATTTGATTTTTACTAATTGATGTGAGTGTTGGATGAGGAGGGGTAGTCATAGTTACTCCTACGGGAGGTGCACACGATGTCTCACTCTCCCTCCTTGTTTGTCATTATTTATTTATATATATGTATATGTATATCGGTTGGTGATGCAGGATGCAGGTACTAGGCACCGTCTCCACCTGGCTACAGAGGTTTGAGAGTGCCTTCAAAATCCTTGAACTGTTGTTGTGTGGAGATTTAACCAAGCTACTCTCAAGGTTACCCATGGACTTAGACTTCTATTTAGGAAGTTATCCTAGTTGGAAAGTAAAATATAGTTTATATTGTGGACTTGATTTGATGTTTGTCTGAGTTTATGTTATGAGTTACAATTAACCTATTTTATATGTATAATAATTATTCTATAATTACATGTTATAATTGTTTGTATGTTATATAGGTATGTGTATATGTGGGTCCAGACGCATATACCCTTGCTTATATAAATAATAATAATTGTATGTTTTATTGATTGTGTAAATGGTATGTTATTTATAATAATTAAATAAAGTGAGTTAAATAAAGTATATTTAATGAATGTATTAAATAAAAAGTAAAAAAATAATAATAATAAAAGGAAAATACTCTTTGTGTTAAAACTAGCTATCTAGGAGGGAGTTGAACTCGAGACCTCCTAGAAGTTAGGCTAGTTTGATTCTAAGTGGCATATGTATCTTTCTTGAAATTTTTATGTTTAATCTTCTTGTTATAGGTTTCTTGGGAGATTATGTTAATTAAATTTATTAAGAAATTTTATTATGTGTTTACGGGAATGTTGGTTTCATTTTTCCAACCAACTATGGAAGTTGGAGAAGTTGCTTCCCATAAAACAACTCCAACCATATAATTGGAGGATAAATCAAATGAATTTGGGGAAATTTGGGGATCAGAGATTTCTTCAGAAAAAAATATGGTAATTGTTGCAAAGTGTTTCCGGAAGTTATTTGGGAGAAATTTTGTCTGTGTGTTTTATTGAACATATTTATGTGAGTACATTTGGGGAAGTTTTTTGAGTAAGGAAGAGAGGTTTGGTTTTTGGAGGAGACTCTAATAGGAGGCTACAATCTCACTGAAAGCTTGGAGGTGCTACAAGGGTGTGCTCCATCAACTGTGAGGTTTTTTCTTCTCCGCAGGACTCCAGGTAGGATGTGGATCCAAAAGAGTTTACTTATTCCTGTATCTGTGTGAATATTAAATTGTGGAATTATTCATAAGTATTTTAATATTATTGTGACGATATATATATGTATATATATACATACATACATACATACATACATACAATACATACATATATATATATATATATGTGTGTGTGTGTGTATGTATATATATATATACATATACATATATATATATATATTATATATATTTATGTATATTATATACATATATATATATATAATGTATGTATGTACGTATATATATATATATATATATATATATATATATATATATATATATATATATATATATATATATATATATATATATTATGTATGTATGTATGTATGTATGTATGTATGTATGTATGTATG
>BSBK01003684.1:1102500-1107500 GCA_027943335.1 Chamaecyparis obtusa | reverse complement strand
ACATAAGTAACAGGGGCTTTCATGCACATTCAGCCAGTACCTATTCCAATATTGATGTGAAATGGATCAAGCAGGTTGGATTCAGTTCAAATAGCACACGAATCTCATTTCCTAATTATAGTGAATTGAAAAATGTAACTTGTGATCCAACTGTATAAAAAAAAGAAAAATTCTCCGAACTTCCAGGACAGGGGTACAAGGGGATGTGGAACACAGTTTTGGGAACAGCCAAAATGGCAGGGAAGGCTTAGGGATGGTTATCAAAAAAAATTGAAGAAACTAGAAGTGAAATCTTAATGAGTAAAATCAATATGCTGAATTTACAATGACAATCCTGTCCAGTCGTAAGAAAAAGGGATGCTCCCTCCAAATCCCAATATCCTTGGCATGTCCAAGATGGCACCGAGACCCTCCACTGGCCAAAAGGTAGATGTATGAAAAGAAAACTTGATTAGTTGGTCTTGAGCCAAAATCATGTGGCAGTTTCATACCATGCCAAGCTCATCTTCCATAGAGTAGGGCAGATGGACAGGTTGTACAGCTACAAAACCTTGTAGAAAAGACAGAATGGTAGACTCAATGAAATTAAAAGAAGCTCAAATTCTTGCAATTCTATCTTTCCTAAAGTTAATGCCAGTTTGTATCTCTTTTTGTTCCATTTGTTGAATTTGTGTATATATACACCAATTGAAGATCATGTAATTCTTCTCGATTGAGAGTTTTTGAAGTTGTAAGTGTGATGTGTGAAATTGTGTTGAAACAAGTTGTAAAGCAAGACAAGGTAGATAAACATTGTTGTTGTGTAGTTGATATTCTTCGAGTCGTAAAGGAGGCATTTGGCGTGTCAATTTGCAAGGATATAGAGGCCAGAGATGGCATAGTCTGTACTCTAATGAAATCTTCTTTCACTAGGTTTTTCAGGGTGAATCCCTTTTGATGCCTAAGCTGTGTTTTTCCATGCGTTCCTATTTATTTGCTTGTTTCATTTCATGTCTGTAACTACCTACAATTATTTGCAGCAGTTAAGCAGCTCCATTCTAAGCAACATATTAGGCAACAACTAACATAATTGAATTCGTTCTTTTCTCCTAAAGATAAAGAATCTGCCTGCCTGGACAAAAATATGATAGTGAGTAGGAATTGAGAGTAAGGTTAATTAATTAAGGCACTTTTATTTCATCACATTCCAGTGACCTATATAATAGATTCACTTCTAATCGCTCATTTGCGAGTACAAAGTACTCTTTCAGGACTAGGAAATGCATATTCAACTTCGCCATTAAACTCAAATTACTTTCCGAACAAATTAGTATGGGATGGTAAATGAGTTCAGAAGATATAATGAAGTTTTGACTGGCAATTTTTTTTTTTGTAAAATCCTGGTAATGTGAATGTGTTGCAGAAATAAACTGTATAGTTGACAGAGACATCAACAATACCATTAGAAACACATCTAAAGCATGCTTTCATACCTCAAACTATTACAGCAGACTGCTTCACTATAAATGTTCAGGGAATTTGTTTGAGACTCTAACTTCTGTTCTTATTTATATCAATTGGAACAAAACAGTGGTTTAACGGAAAAACAATTTTTATTGCATTCTCTTGAAAATAAGTGCTGCGGAATGATTTTGGTAAAGCAAATAGGATTAAGAAAGGGGCAAGAGATTACAACCAGTAGAAATCAGTTTGCGGATTTGAAGAAAATATCAAGACGTTTTTGGAATAGCCTGCAGATCAGACCATTAAAGTAAGAGCATCGACCTGAAAGAAGTGGAGGACAAACTTGCTAGGTTTGGAAATAAGTACTAATGGACTCGATAAAAAACCTTCAAAAAGATCTATAATTACAGAAAAATTGTTTGACAAAGAACAGGACATTCCATCAATTATTTGTGAAAAAATAGAATTGCACAACACCTCATCGAATCAGAGTGGCGCAGCGGAAGCGTGGTGGGCCCATAACCCACAGGTCCCAGGATCGAAACCTGGCTCTGATACGAAGTTGTTATCAGATGTGGCTTCCGGAATTTTATTACGCTTATTCGGTTTGCCGTTATCCTATTTTGCAATTTCCATTTTAGTGGAGGAGCAATTGCAGTTCAATTTCTGTTGTATCTATAGTGCAAACTATACATATTAATTGCCCGCTGACAGTCATGAGGGGTGGTGGCGCAGTTGGCTAGCGCGTAGGTCTCATAGCTGAAGTTGAGTAATCCTGAGGTCGAGAGTTCGAGCCTCTCTCACCCCAACTGAACTTTTACTATATTCATCTTGTAATTGGAATTTTGCTATTGTCTGCTAGTTGATGCACTTCCCCTCTGTTATTAAACTTGCCACAAAACAAATTTTGGCTACTGTTGGAATAATATGCATTATATCATTTTACTCTGAAGAACATTTTCGCAACATTAGCATACGCAAAGCTGTTTATATGTGTGTAGAGTTCAAAATACAAAGTTAAAAGTTCTGACATGTCAAATTAATTCCCATGTTGAGCAGCTTATGATGCATGCTATGATTTGCAAAAACCTCTCCAGTTCTATTATAGATGGGGTTTCTAATCATAATCTTGTTGATCAGTTGACATAAAAGTGTTTGGTGAGGTCACATTCTGCCAGGTTCGAAGTGGAGTTTCAGGTGGGCCCCTTTGTTCACATTCTTTTGTCCAAGTGTTAAGAGAGGTTTTTGTCTTGGTGTTGTGTTGTTTTGTGCGTGGGGCTTCCCAAGTGATGACTGGAGTTTCTAGTGTGACCCTTGGCCCATATTTTTTTCCAAAGTGTTGAGGGGTTTCTAGTGCACCCCTTTGACCACATTCTTTTGTTTAATAGCAAAGTGAGGTTTTGGTGCGCCCCTTTGGCCACATTCTTTTTTCCGATTGCTAAATGAGATTTTTGTCCAAGTTATGAGTGGGGTTTTGTAGTTGGGGCTTCCCAAGCATTGAGTGGGGTTTCTAGTGTGACGCTTGGCCCAGATTTTTGTCTAGTGTTGAGTCTGGTTTGGAGGTTTGGTGGGGTTTCAAGTTTTAGCTCCGACCACATTCTCCCAAGTTCATTTGGTGTCTTCATTTGGCCACCTTCTTTTGTCCAAATGCTACTGGGGTTTCTCGGCTCTAGTGCACCCCGGGTGCATTTGAGGTGCACCCAAATTCTACTTGGGCTGCGTTGAGAGGAAGTTCTTATCTTCTTCCTTTGTATATTTTTATACCGAGCTGTTGTGTATTGAGACACAGAGAGTATTCTGAATAAAAGAGAGAGTTCCCTGCTTGTAGAGTGGATGTAGTCCAGTTTGGACAAACCACTATAAATTTCTGTGTGTGTGTGTGTTGTTATGGTTCCTTCATTTTTATTTCTTCTATTTTAATCTCAACAATTGGTATCAGAGCTAGGAAAGCTCGGTTTGATTTTTCTGAAAATTCGGTGAAGATTTCTCAGAGTAATGGACGAAGCAGACAAATGAAGGATTGAGAAATTTGCAGGTCAGAACTTTGGACTATGGAAAGTGCAGATGGAGTCATTATTGATCAAGCAGGATCTATCACCCGCATTGCAAGGGAAAATGAAGGGAAAGGGTTCAATGTCAAATGAAGATTGGGAGAAGATGGACATGAAAGCTCGGGCAACTATCTTCTTATCGCTGTCTAGCAATGTGCTCTTCAATGTCTCAGCTGAGAAGACCACGAAGGAGTTGTGGGACAAACTATCATCCTTGTATGAGATTGCATTAGCTTCCAATAAGGTATTTATCATGAAGAAATTGTATAATTTGAAAATGCAAGAAGGGGGAGTTATGTCGAATCATTTAAATGAATTCAATACATTAGTCACCCAATTAATTTCTGTGGGTATTAACTTAGATGATGAGATCAAGGCTATTTTATTATTGTGTTCTTTACCAAATAGCTGGGAAGGTGTGGTGATGGTAGTGAGCACTTCGGTGAATGCCAAAAGCAAGTTAAAATTTGATGACGTTGCAGCCACTCTTCTCAGCGAAGACATAAGAAGAAAAACATCAAGAGCCCTCATCTGGTGACGCCTTGACTGTTGTAAGTACTCACAATAGAGGAAGGGGTCAAGATAGAGGCAGAAATAACGATAGAGGAAGATCAAAGTCAAGGGGCCGAAATGGAGAATGCTGGTTTTCTGCAGGCAGGCAGGTCCCAAATTAGCAAAATATGAAACTGCTTATCTGGAAAACATAGCTAAACACAAAGGATTTACCCTGGGAAAATTGAGAAATTTTTTGTTAATAGTATGGACTGTGCCTTCTCTCACCATTATATCATTCTAAATTGGCAAGCCAAATGCTTCCTTCAGGCCTTGAAGTATATCAACAACACAATAATGTTCTCCCAGCTTGACTTGCTTTGACACTTGCTTCAATAAACTTTCATACTCCCAAAACTCTCAAGTGAGAAGAATTACATGATCCTTAAAGGTTGTGTGATGTGTGTATACAATTTCAACAAATGAATTCCAAAGAGTTTGAGCACAAAACAAGGAAATGCATATTCAACTTCGCCATTAAACTCAAATTACTTTCAGCACAAATTAGTATGGAATGGTCAATGAGTTCAGAAGATATAATGAAGGTTTGACTGGCAAATTACTTTCAGCACAAATTAGAAACATGAACAATACCGTTAGAAAAACATCTAAAGCATGCTTTCATACCTCAAACTATTACAGCAGAGTGCTTCACTATAAATGATCATGGAATTTGTTTGAGACTCTTAACTTCTGTTCTTATTTATATCAATTGGAACAAAACAGGGGTTTAACGGAAAAACAATTTTTATTGCAGTCTCTTGAAAATAAGTGCTGCAGAATGATTTTGGAAAAGCAAACAGGATTAACAAAGGTGCAAAAGATTACAATCAGTAGAAATCAGTTGGCGGATTTGAAGAAAATATCAAGATGTTTTTGGAATAGCCTGCAGATCAGACTATTAAAGTAAGAGCATCGACCTGAAGAAAGTGGAGGACAAAACAGGGTTTAACG